>BHFT01015223.1:0-29606 GCA_004320025.1 Laticauda laticaudata | reverse complement strand
GTTTCAGGGCTGCTGGGATCTGAAAGTGAGATCTATGTAAAGTTGCTCTTTTTTATAGGCAATATAGGTTTCCCTCTGATGTGTCCCTTTGCATCCTCTAGGCATCTCTTAAACATCCTTAAATATCCGAGTATTAGGTCCTCATGCGAACACGTTTTTTCATTTTAAATGCGTTCCTGTGGCATGCAGCATCCGCTTTCATTCCTTTCTCCTCCGTGCTACTAACGCTGCGCGTTGCCATATCCGCAGTCCGTTTCCGCTTCCTCCCTGTGTCCGAGCAGATGGAGTTGCGCGGATAGCGCGCGGATGCCTAGGCAGTATAGCGGATGTGTGACGGATGGGGCAGACGGATGTCCCGTATTGCCTAGCGGATGCAGAACAGACGCGATTGGATACATTGTGTCCCGCTCAAAATTTTGAGGCAGCTCAAAAACCCTCTGAGCGGAAGAAACGTAATAGACGGATTGCTGGACATCGGATAGAGAGGAAGACAAAACGGAGGACAATGATCACAAGAACGGAGCATCGCGTTAACCGAATGGATGGCAAGTGTTTTTCTCCGTTTTACATCCTCTTTCCATCCGTTGGTGCAGTGTGACAGGGGCTTTACATGACAAAGAAAGAAGGAACAGCAGGAACACTGCTTAGACATAATACAATCTGTGACTGAATAATATTAATCAGACTTCATGGACAATCCTTGGAAAAGATACTCAGATGGCCTAACACATCTCTAAGATTAGAACTGCACTGATTTATGTATGAAACAGGATAAAAAGAATGTTGGGGCTTCTGAATTTTGGTGTTGAAGAAAAACAAATTAATAGAGCATAGAAGAAATTGATCTAGAGTTCTCATTTGAGCATACATGAATTGGTTCAAATTATATTCTGGGCAGGCAAAGACCAAGCTCCTTTGAGAAGTCCATAATGCTAGGGAAGGTGGAAGGATAGGGAAGAGGATGAATAACAATTACAGAGGATGAACTCAATTATAGCAACAATTGGTGTACCACTGGAAGATATAGAAGGCCAAACTGAGGACAGATTATTCTGGAGAAAGTGGTTGTTAAGAGTCTCTTATTCTTTTTCTAATTCTCTTCTGGGTGTTTCTCCCTGTATAATACAGGCAGTCCTTGACTTACAACATTCATTTAGTGACTGTTCGATGTTAAAAATGGCACTGAAAAAAGTGACTTATGATCGTTTTTCACACTTATGACCATTGCAGCACCCCCATGGTCATGTGATCAAAATTCAGACCCTTGCTACTGATTCATATTTATGACGGTTGCAATGGGCCGGGGTCATGTGATCAGCTTTTACGACATTCCAACAAGTTGTCAGTGGAAAGCTAGGTTTACTGAACAGCCATGTTACTAACTTAACAATTGCAGTGATTCACTTAACAAGTGTGGCAAGGTCATCAAATGGGACAAAATTAACTTAACAACTGTGTCATTTAGCATCAGAAATGTAGGGCTCATGAAGCCAGACTTCAGACTTTTGAGCTTATATCAGTAAATACAAATATAAGAGAAATATGGGAGAGCTTAACCAATATTTTCAAAATACATTTGGGCGATGCCTCAATAGGAACAATTCAGTTTACTTCTACACAATTCATTACTGAGTTTGAATTCTTTCTCTTTCTTGAGTTACTTGCTTCTTTTTTCATTCACGCCTTTACTTATTCATTTTGACACTACTAATTTTGTAAGCTAGCTCCATAAACTATTCTGTAAACTAGCTATATTTCATTTTTTTTGTAAACCAGCTATATTTCATTTTTTTCACAAAAGTTATTTTGTAAACAAGCCAGTAAAGTTTTACACAAAAACTTGGGGCTATCTTAATCCTGAAGCACAAGTACCCAGGCTGAAGAAGAAGGAATGCAAAGAGCTATTTCATTCAGCAGGTTACCATATCCTGTAAGACAGCTTTTCCCCCCCCAAGGAACTAGATTCATGCCTCATTATATTAGAAACCAATTCTGAAAGGCCCCTCACTTTCAAAAGCAACTGCATGGCAGACATCAAAAGGGACCTGATGGGGAGGGAACCCAAGCAGTTATGATGAACTATCTCCATAGCCCACATCCCTTCTTCCTCTCCTTCTCCCCAGCACGTATTTATTTAGATCTATGTTTAATATTATATTTAAGTATTAAATGATCAAAGCAGCATATTTCACTAGACAAGTTAGTATTAAATGTACAAGCAAGGGAACTAGAGGTATTCCTCAACTTAGAGCCCTAATTTTGCCTTTTTACTCAGTGTTAAGTGAGTTGCCCCCCATTTTTGCAATGTTTTTTTGCCAGGGTTGTTAAATGAATCACTGTAGTTAAGTGAATAAAGTGGTCATTAAGTGAATTTAGCTTCCCACATTGACTTGGCTTGTCAGAAGCCAGCTGAGAAGGTTAGAAATGGTGATTATGTGATCCTGGGATAGTGCAACTATCATAAATACATGCAGTTGCCAAGTGCTGGATTTTTGATCTGTTGGAAGTGAAAATCCACCCCTCTCCGAGAAAAATGAAATATTTTAGGATATATTGAAAAAGGCAGAATATTTCCCCTAAAAGAAAAGTAGAAATTCAGAGAGGCAGAAACTCAGCCCTCTCTCCCCCCACCTTTGTTAATGGGCCTTTAAGGCCTGGGCCAGTCTATTCTACATAACAAAGATCCACCTCCTTCAAGCAGAGCCATTTCTTTGCCCTTCATTGCATCACCCACCAAGTTTGAACCAAACTTAGCACACAACCTACAGCTATCACCTCAACCAATCAGGATACTCTTCCTGTGCCCCAGGAAGTTCAAAGCCAGAGAGGGTATAAAACCCAGGAGTTCTCAGCATCTCTTTCCTTTTCTGCCCAGGAATCCATCCTGTTCATCAATAAGCCATCTTTACAAGCGGGTTCCATGTTTCCAGTGTCTTTTTCCCCATTTGGGACTGAACTCAGAAGGACATTTCTTCCAACAGATCACAAGACATTGGGAAATGTGCTAAAGTTGATAAATAATCAGAGTTGGAAGGGACCTTGTAGATCACCTAGTCCAACCCCCCTGCCCAAATGGGAGACCCTACACCATTTCTGACAAATGGCAGTCCAATCTCTTCTTGAAAGTCTCAAGGGATGGCGCTCCCACAACTTCCAAGGGAAAGCTGTTCCATTGGTTGATTGTTCTCCCTGTCAGAAAGTTTCTCCTCATTTCCAGGTTGAATCTCTCCTTNNTCTTCATATATTTTAGTCTCCAGTCCCCTAATCATCCTGGTTGCTCTTCTCTGTACTTTTTCTAGAGTCTCAACATCTTTTTTTTATAATGTGGTGATATAAAAAACATGTTGACTCTAGAAAAAGTAGTTGTGTGAAAAAAAAAAACTGGTCATGTCACAATTTCATGTCAAAATTCAGTGCATTTTGAATGGCCACTAAAGGAATGGTTGTAAGTTGAAGACTGCCTGTATAACACAACCTCTAATATAGCTATTATCAAAAAGGTGGGAGGGGAAGAATAAGCACTTCCTCAGGTAAGAAGAAAGCAAGGTGAACTCGATTAGGTTCAGGAAAAGAAGTCAGCAAAGCTTCACAGATCCTCTTATGCCATCTTGGGATGTGTTTGGTCTCACTGGTCACAACGCAGCCAAGGGGACCTTCATTCAAACTATCATTAAACCAACTTTAGTTAGCTCGCTGTGCCCAAGCCAGCCAGAGGTGGCTCAGTCTTCTAAAACAAACCTGAGCTTTATGCAATGTGTGAACCCAAACATTTAACTACGTCACTGGCCGTGTAAGCAGCCCAACCTCCCTTCAGTGGCAGAACACGGTTGTGCGACTTGCTGGCAACGAAGAAAGGTTGTAGCTTTAAAAAAAAAAAAAGCTGCTTTCGCGAAATTTGGTGAAGATTCGCCCTTGTTTGAGGAGAGTACTTGAAGGGAGGCGACTTCCGACCGCTCGCGTGCTTTTTTTTTATTCCCCTGAAATTCCGGGTTGCACTTTTTTCTCTTTCTGCGCCCTCCCGCGCGCCGAATATAAACGCTTCGAGCGGGCGGAGAGAGAAGAGAAGGAAGAAGTCGCCGAACGCGGTTAAATCTCTCCCCTCGCCCGTAAGTTGGACTCAAGAGGGCCCCGCCGTTTCTTGGCGGGAGCAAACGAGGCGGTGACCCAGCAGCTCGCTCTATGTAAGAGTGCCTGCTGGTGGGGCTTACAACCGTACCAGGATGGCCGAGTGGTTAAGGCGTTGGACTTAAGATCCAATGGACGTATGTCCGCGTGGGTTCGAACCCCACTCCTGGTAAATGGCTTTTTTTCTGCCCAGCTCCTCTCAAATGAAAGAGGAAACGGGGGAAATTCCGCAGAAGACAAATCAGGTGAGGCGTCTGCCTTTGAACGGACGCCCGGCAGGATCTAGCCGCCATTTCAGCGAGTCCTCCTCCGCCTTCTCCCGCTGGGCGACGCTTTCTCTTCAACGATAACCGGAAGCAAAGCTAGGCTGGCCTGCACGAAAATGAGGCCGCGTCATTTTCGCGGAGCTCGATGTAAAATTGTAAACATATGAACGACGCCGCTTCTTTTCTCCCCCCCCGCCCCGCCTTCCTTCCACATTCCCTGGTGCAGAAATCACGACTTTCGAGCGACAATATTGTACAATTTGAAGAGGGTTTGATCTGAGAAGGTGACCAGAGGATTGTTTATTTCGGCGATCTTCAGCTGTGTTGGACTACAAATACCATCACCCCTGGCCAGCCCAACTACCCATAATCTAAATTCACCTGGAGAGCATCGGAACAGAGACGAAAGATTTTCTTACAGAATCTCGAGAATGAAAGACTGCAAGCAGATTGATTTTCATTCAAACAAATAATAGGAATGTTTTTTGGGGGGGAGGGGGGGGTGGACATTCCAATATCCTTCCCTTTCCCTATGTCGTATCAATAAAGGAGAATATTTGTAGCTCAGAGTTGAAAGGAAGGGGTCCTTGGTGCTCTCTCAGCTTGCTTTGTTGCCTTGTTTCATTAGCCAAACTAAGGCCTGGTCCCGCTGGCGGATGGATGCAAAACGTATGCATAAAGGACACAGCGGACGAACAAAATTTTGGGGGTGGCTCCATCCGTTGTCATCCGCTCCAAAAGTGGTGAAAATTTGCATAAATAGAACGGAAAAGAACGGATGTAGATAGTATGTAGCGGGATGTTAAACAGATTTTCATAGGAAGCCTAGCGGATGAGAAGCGGATGATACCTCCGAAGGGGTTCCGGGGGAGAATTTCAAGCGGACGCATAGTGGATGAAGCGGATGCATCATCTAAAGGAAGAAAGGGGATGCCGCGCGGATGTATATCGGATGCAAACCGTTCACTGCGCATCCTTTCTCTTTCCATGCTACTAACGCTGTGTAGATGTTCCATGTACCTTTTCTTTCCTCCCTCTTTCCGTTTTCAGCTGCAGCGGATGTGAGTTGCGAGGATGCCCAGAGGATGCAGAGAGGATACAGCGGATGTTTAACAGATGATAAACGGACATAGAACGTTTGTTGTTCATATGTCGCGGATTTACATCGTACAGCGGTGGAAAAGTTCATCCGTTCACAAAGTTTTGTGCAGCTCAAAACTCTTGCGTGGATGAAATCGCAGTGGATGGATGCTCGACGGATAGAGCGTATGAAACGTATGCAATGAGTACACAACGGATGCATAAGCATTTTCCAACGGATGGCAAGCTTTTTTTAACATTTTACATCCTCTTTGCATCCGTAAGTGCAGTGGGACAGGGCCCTTTAACATCATCAGTGTTTAGGAAATTTATCCCACATCAAAGAGGCTGACATGTTTCTCACAAAGGCCATTTACCTCAGAAGTTTTTATGTTGGAAACACTTTACTTTGAACTGGCAGAAAATAACCACAGTGGAATCTGACTGTGTTCAGATCATTACAGTGTGTTATATTGTATACATATATGCTATATCATATGTTGTTTTGCAAATAAAATGATAAAATATATCATAATTATGTGGTGCATAATTAAATTCCGATTCCCATTTACTTCGGGCTACCTGTCTTTTGTATCCTTACTTTCCCAATCTTTCCAGCTAAGCATGAGAAGGATAGAGGACTGAGATATAATAGAGGTGATGGTGGGGTGTGGGCTTAGCAATCATAAGCAAACAAACGTTCTCCCTCTGTAATATAGATGCCAAAAGGAGACATCAATGTATTAATTGCATTTCATGGAAGGATCCATTAAAAAAGTGAAATTTTATATAACAGTCGGGGCTACGATTACCATTGCAACATTATATATATAAAATGACATATTGCAATGTCCTACCTGTCAATGAATACTTCAGTTTCAACCATAACAATGCAAGAGCACACAATAGATACAAACTCAAGGTAAAATGCACCAAACTTGATTGCAGGAAATAAGACTTTAGCAACAGAGTGGTCAATGTCTGGAATACTCTACCTGACTCTGGTTTTTTTTTCCCCAAACCCCAAAAACTTTAACCTTAGTCTGTCTACTATTGACCTCACCCCTTTCCTAAGAGGTCTGTAGGGGGCGTGCATAAGCGCACCAACGTGCCTACCATCCCTGTCCTATTGTTTCTTTTTATTTTTCTTATATGTATCCATTTCATGTATTCATATCTATGTTTATACTTATACCTGTTGCCTTATATTTGCTTGACAAAATAAATAAAAAATAAAAAACAACAGGTTACTTTAATAGATTTAAATGGGTCCATGGCAGGAAAAAACTTCCACCAACCTTTAGTTGAAATTTACTTTGTCTTGCTGATTTAATGCATTGCACCCATTTCTCTTTCTCTCTCACACACCATAATTTTATGTATTTTATTTAAATAAAATACATACATTTAAATATATTTTTCTGAGAAGGGGTCTGCAGTTTTTGCCAGGGGTCCGTGGCATGGATTGATGGCTTTTATTGTGATTTACTGTCTTTCTCACTGCCTTGAGTTGATGAGAAGACCATATTAAAAATAAATAAATAAGTAAGTAAATAAATGTCCTGGCCTGGCTCATATCAAGGATTTGACACAATATAAGGTCTGCAGTTAAAATGATACATCAGGGAAGTATGTAAACAGAATGCAGCCCAGAAATATCAATGTGATGATACATTAGTGATGATCCATCTATTATCTAATCAATTTATGTTGTGAAGCCTGTCATGGAGTCTTAATTATGAATAGCAAAAGATACAGCAAGAGACAGATCCAACAGTTGGCATTTAATAATGAAGGAGATGAATTCTTAACTGAGTTGCAATTTAATCACCTTTATTTCGCCCTGTGGGTGAAGATTAGTCTGACATTTCATGTGGGCTGTGGCTAAACAATAGCGAGCCATTCTGTATATTAATTACAGAAATAATGAAATAAATAAAATTTAGTTTTTAGAGCAGTGTTTGGAGAATTCTGGGAGTTGAAGTCCACACACTGTGAACATTCTCTAAATACTGAACTATATAAAAGCAAATTTCCTTAAAAAAAGGAGATTTGGGCAAGTATAGCTTTACACTGTAGCTGACTTTGTAAACTGCTTAGAGAGGACTGTAAAAGCACTGTGAAGCAGTATATAAGTCTTAAGTGCTATTGCTATTGCTACACATAGTATAAACCTTTAATATTTAACCAGATGCATGATTTGGCTCCTTTCTTCTCAAAGATATGCCCCAATGGTAATACTGAGAACAGAGCAGTCTGTCCCATTTAGTACCATTTACCATAAACATTTGACAGTTTTAGAAACAGATTCAACATTTAAGTAGTATTTGTTCCAGGGTGAAATGTATGGCTTCAGCAAATAAAGAAAAAAAAATCTATTTAGAAGAGTGGTCCCTAGTGGCCCTTTGTGGTTATGACAACTTCACAAATGCTTTGAGAATCAAGGATTTGCGATTTGGGCAAAATGTCCATGAACTAACCAGGATTAATTGAAAGTTTATACTGGTACATACATTGAAGTGCTTCAGAATTGTTCATCACAACAGTATAGTACAAAAGGCAAATTTTTGTTCGGAAGGAGAAATAGAAGAGTTTGAGATGTACAACAAATTTTCTCACTTTGCTTGAAACCCACTGCAATTTTCTCAACAGGTAGTCCTCAATTTACAATCACAATTGAGCCCAAAATTTCTGTTGCTAAGGGAGAATTTGTTAAGTGAGCTTTGCCCATTTTATCACTTTTTTGCCACAATTGTTCAGCGAATCATTGCCCTTGTTAAATTAATAACACAGTTGTTAAGTAAAACTGCCTTCCCCACAGATTTTGCTTGTCCGAAGGTTGCAAAAAGTTATCACATGACCCTGGGACACTGCAACTGTCATAAATATGAGTCAGTTGCCAAGCATCTGAATTTTGATCACACGATCATGGGTGTGGTAAGTGTAAAAACTAGTCATAAGTCACTTTTACAGAGATGTCTATGGAGATTCTCAGTCTTCCAAGTCACCGCTGTCTCAAAGGGGCCTTTTTTGGGGACTTCCATTCCCCACCATCCAGTCAGATGATTAAACAAACACTTGTAAGTTGAGGATTACCTGTATAGGTGTCATTCACATTCCAGTGAGGCTTGGCTTTCCTTTCCAGAAACATAGCTTTATTTTCCCAGATTCTATCTTAATTCGAATGAGGCTTCTCCCACCTCACAGCCTTCAGGGGATTGCAAGAGTATCCCTGTGGCCAGGTTTTTTTTTTTATTTATTTGTGTCCAGATCCAACCTTAAACTACCAAAACAAGGACACCTTTTTGGCTTCATCGTTGGCCAGAAATAAATCACTTTCAGCAGATACTTCTGTAGTAATTCACAGTCCAACAAGTGGGCCAGACTCTGCGTCTCTCCACTTTTACACAGTGTGTTATTATTCTCCAGCAACCTCCACTTAGGCATTCCCATCCTCAACAATGTCCTTTTAGTAACACAGGGGCCATCAGATCCCTCAGCCATGCCAGTTATAAAGTCAGATGGCTTGCCAAAGCACTCAAATTTTGTTCACAAGACTGTGGGGGCACTGCAGCAATTTTACTTTGGCTAAAATTTGTAAATTCATTCAGTGCCGTCGTAATTTCAAACGGTCACTGAAAGAATTGCCACAAGTTGAGGATTACCTGTATCAATTTTGTTGGAAGATATTGTATGTTCTTACACAGCTACTCCTGTGGGAGATTGTTACTATTTTGGTAGTAAAGCAGTTGGTTAGTGTGGGTTATTTTTTTGATAGATTTGTATTTCTGATTTGCCATCATCTCCTCTGCTGACAAGGATATCCAGGAAGGGTAGCATGTTTTTTTCTTCCTTTGTGAATTTTAGTGCTTTGAAGTTGTAGTTGATGCGGGTAGTTCTTGGCTTTTAACCATTGGTTTAGTGATTGTCTGAAGCTGAAAAAAATGACTTACAACCATTTTTCACATTATGACTTTTGCAGCATTCCCCACAGTCATGTGATCAACATTTGGTTGCTTGGCAATTGACATATATTTATGACAATTGCATTACTCCAGGGTCATGTGATCACCATTGGAAACTTTCCAGCTGGCTTCCGACAAGTCAAGCCAATGGGAGAAGCTAGTTTCACTTAACGACTGCATGATTCATTTAACAGGGTCATTTGTTTAATAACGGTGGCAAAAAAAGTTTTAAAATAAGGCACAGCTCACTAAACAACTGTCCCATTTTGAGCTCAATGAATCTTCTCTAATTGCTTTTCTATTATGATACTGGGTCCATATTTTTGGTTATAGGTATGAGAGTGAGGTAGTTTCTAGATGCTGCACCATGGTCTGTTATGAATCGTGAGAATTGTGATTCCATGGGTGTTCATCTGATTTATTGATACATTTGTCTGTCAAACTGAATATAGTAAGACAGTGGTTGATACGGTCCATGATTCTTGGTATTTCAATCTGAAATTGGTAAGGTCAGATGTGTATCCTGCATGGATTCTTTTATTACTTCTTTATCTATGGAAGTGAAGGCTTCTGTGACATCAAATGAAACTATAATTTCATCTTCTATTTTTAAGACTTTGATTTAATAGAGGTACTGTACTGAGTTGTTGTAATAGTATGTGTGAAAGACCCTGGGGGATGGGGTAAAACATGCTGCCTAGGAAAGATCATAGTGGGATGAGGGGGCTGGGAGTGAGCCTGCAGCTGCATAACAAGCCCTCCCCCCCCAAAAAAAAAAATCCAGAAAGGATCCCCTCTTATCTTATGGTTGAGAAAAGAAATGGTCGGATATTTATATGGTATTTTCAAACCTGCAAGATTCTACAGGTAATCCTCAACTGAAAAGGAGATTCCTATGTAATATCGTCACTGCCCAAAGAGCCTTTTTCCAGGATGTCTGTGGAAATTCTCAATCATCCAGGCCGTGGTTGACCCAAAGGTGTTTTTTAAAGAGGCAACTGGATTTTCTGGTTTTTCTTTTGAAGATGTTTCACTTCTCAATCAAGAAGTTTCTTCAGCTCTGGCTGGATAGTGGGAATGGAAGGATTTATACTCCTTGCAGAGATGAAGAAGCCTCTGGGATGGAGAAGCAAAAACGTCTTCAAAGAGAAACCAGAAAGTCCAGTTACCTCTTGAAAAAGCACCTTTGGAACTTTTCCCTGGACGTTTGACTTCCCAATCTTGCCTGCAAGCCCTGGGATTTCTTAGTGGTCTCCCAAGGGCTGGTCAGGCTCATCTTTTCTTGGTTTTTAGTTTTGCAGAGTCATCTATCCCTGTGTGTGTGAGGGGTGGGGTGAGGGAGAGAGAGAGAGGGAGAGGGAGAGGGAGTCTCTGTATAGCTTTCCTTCCTAGCAGGGCTTGTGTGTGTGTGTAAGTGAATGAGAGAGAGAGAGAGGGAGGGAGAGGGAGTCTCTGTGTCTGTGTGTAGCTTTCCTTCCTGGCAGGGCTTGTGTGTGTGTGTATATGTGTGTCTNCTGGCAGGGCTTTTGTGTGTGTGTATGTGTGTGAGAGGGAGAGGGAGTCTCTGTGTCTATGTGTAGCTTTTCCTCCTGGCAGGGTTATGTGTGTATGTATATGTGTGTGTGTGTGTGTGCGCGCGCGCGCGCAAGGGAGAGAGAGGGAGAGGGAGTCTCTGTGTCTGTGTGTAACTTTCCCTCCTGGCAGGGCTTGTGTGTGTGTATATGTGTGGGTGTGTGTATGTGTGTGTGTGTGTGAGAGAGAGAGGGAGACGGAGGAAAGGAGAAGGCGGGAGAGGGGGAGGGAGAGTGGGAGAGAGAGAGAGGGAGAGGGAGTCTCTGTGTCTGTGTGTAGTTTTCCTTCCTGGCAGGGCTTGTATATGCGAGTGTGTGTGTGTGAGAGAGAGAGAGTATATAGCAGGGCTTGATGACGTCGACTTCGGACCAGCAGCCGCACCTTCGGCAAAGGAAAAGGCCAGCGGCCCGGGTGATTGACAAGGCGAGCGGTCACGTGGCTCCTGTCACGCCACCTCCCTCCGCCGGAGAGCAGGTCTGCTCCAGCAGGGCGGGTGAGCGAAGGGATCGTAAGAGCGCGGCCGCGCCGAAAGAAACTTCGCAGCGCAGCGGAAAGTTCGCCGAAAGAGTTCAGTGCCCGGAGTGCGGGCGGAGGTTCTCCGCCTCCCTCAGCTCCCACACCGCCTCCCTTTCCTTTGGCAGCAGGGCCGAAGCCGAGATAACTTTTTCGCGGGGCTTCCCTCCGCTTCCCTTTCCTTGCCCAGCTCGACTCTCACCTAATAACAAAGGAGGAATCCCGGGGAACCGCCCCGTCGCCGCCGCCGCCCCCTTCTTCGAAAGTTGAGCTTGCCCGGCTGGTGAGAGAGGAAGGCGCTTCCTTCCCTCCCTCCTTCGGGCAAAGCAGCCGGTGGCCAAAGGGTTCGCGGGGCTTCAACGAAAGACCAGCCGAGCGCGGGGGGCCAAAGTTGCCTTTGCTTTTTCGCGACTTGTTTCAGAAGTTGAGGCGGCGGGGGGGGGCGCTTTGCCTTAGCGTTGCTGTCTCCGGGGCGAGGGGGAGGGCTTTGGTTTTTTGGGAAACTTTCGTTTGGGCTTTGTCGTGGGGAAACCGCAGCAAAACCGCAGCACAACCGCCACGGAGCGCCTTTTTGAGGATCGACCGTCCGCGCAATCTTTCAAGTCTTGGCCGTCCTCCCCTCCCTCTCCTCCTCTTCCCCTCAGCTCCTCTCCCGCAGTAGAGCTGGGGAATAATGACGGTTTGAAGAAAAGGAGGAAAAAAAGAAAGAAAAGAAAAGCAGTTGCGAATGCCTCCGGGCGGAGGGCTGGGCGAGGACAAAGGGCATCCCGAAAGAATCAATCCAGTGCTGCTCTTCCCAACTTCTCTCCCCGCCCGTCAGTTACGGGAATTGATTTTCTTCGGATTTGGGGCAATACTATTCGTGAGTAAATGCTAACCTGGGGTGGGGGGGGGGTGGGGTGTCTCCGCTTAAGGGTCAAGCAGAGGTCGGGAGCTTGAGCGATTTCGCTGCCAAGTGGACCAACTTTTGTTGGGGAAAAGTTTTGCTCCACTCGGGGAACGGCACTTTTTGACGATTAATTTGCTTACGAGTCGGTTTTCAAGAACTTCTCTGACTCTTTTGATTCTTTGGATTTCTTTCACCCCCCCCCCCCCCTCACCCCTGGCTTCCTTGCAGCAAATGAAAGAGGGGCGATCTTTCGGTTGTTTGTTATCTTGGAGAAGGAACCTTTTGGGTGCAAACAACGAAGCAACGGAACTCTTCAAAAGGCCCCTTTCCAAACCTTTGGCATAAAGTTTAGCGATCGAACTTCCTGCTGATACATGTTTTATTGAGAATGATCTAGGGAACTCTTTCCATTTGAGCACATTTTCTGGGATTTTTTTTTTTTTTAAAAAAAACCTTCCCGTAAATNTCTGGGATTTTTTTTTTTTTTAAAAAAAACCTTCCCGTAAATATTGGTGATGGATGTTGGAGATTGAGCTACCAAATGCAACCTGTAAAACTCCGGGCAGCCGCTAGTCAGCACTAAATAATCTCTTTGCTGTCACCAAGTCATGCCCAGGTTTTTGTCACCTTTTTGTAAAAAATGCAAATAGCTTTCATTGGGTTGTGTTTTGTGCTAGATAAAGTTAGTTGCTACCTTCAAGTCAAGTTTAACTCCTGCTCACTTTTTACTCTTTAAAGTTTTTTTTTTTTTTTGAGAGAGAGAGAGCTGGGGAGAGCTGACCTCTATTAATCTCTTGATACAAAGTACATTTCTGCAAATCGATTTTTTGTCCCACTCTTAGATTTCTTGGCATGTGAAAACTACTCTGAAATATTTATCAGGTCTCACAATAACAGCATTTGCATGCCTGGGGGTGGGGGGAAGGGATAGTTAACAGTCCTGAGACTTAACCTTAGCTATGTCATTGATATTTCCTGAATTGCTTTAATATAGTAGGAAATATCACTGGAAGTGCTGCTTCTGTTTGTGATCAAGTTGTATTGCAGCCTTCCCCAAGATTTCTCCAGAATTTCCTCCAGATTTCTTTGACTTCAGTTCCCAGAATTCCAAAATTCTGGAGCACCCACCAGATTGGGGAAGTGAGTGAAGAAAAGTGAGTGAAGAAAACAGCTGTTGCTTTCACTTGAAGCTGAAAGTAATTTCAATCCTCTTTATCATCCATCTTAGTCCGCCTCCTTCCTGATGCATATCTGGAGATTTTTTGGGGGATAGTCACTGGTTATTTTAAAGAAGAATAGGATGACCTAATCTTTGTTGGTGTTTTCTAATTTAAAATCCTTGCAAGTTCTGCTTGCAAGTAGGCTGGAACCTGTGTAGGCATTAACTTGCTTGCTGAAGTGGGCTTCTGTTTGATGGGAAGGCAAAATAATAATTTTATTTTAATAATAAAGTATGAGCTTGGCTCTGTTGCTAATTTTGAGGAGAGGACACTTTAAAATACTTTCTGGAAGAAATACATTTGAATGAGCAACTGGAGTATCCATTACATGCTATGTGCTTGTAGAAGAGTGTATGCACGCACAGGTTGCTTGCAGAACTGGAAAGGGCTGAAAAGTGAATTGGATGGAAACCAAGTTCTGTGCTGTGTGCAAAATTGATTTGGATAGTTCTGCTTGGTAGCGGAAATGATCATGAGCTGAATAAAAGTCGAAATAAAATTTCCCTATCTTAAACATTATTTTCATATCTTACTATTTGATCTGTTTCCCGTTTCCCATTGTAGTTATATACTTATATTAGTAGAGATCTCCTGATTCATGTTTTTATTCCTAGTATAACTTAAATTACCCCCAGAAATTCTTCACTCTATTCCCAGTCCCACTGAACTTTACAAGGTGAAGTTGTATAAACATGTGGTGTAGAATCGATTCTGAGCCCTTGCAGAAAAGTATTAATCATGCATTGTGCCTTTGCTAGTGTACATAACTCCTATTTTATAGAGTTTAATAAATAAATGAACAAATGTAGGGTTGTTTAGTTAACTAATATCCCACAAAATAATCTTGCAAGAGTTATCCAAACTCCTCCAGACAGACTTTGGGATAGAGAGAGCAAAGTGCTTTCTTTGCAACATTTTGTTAGTAAGGAATCAATCCTGCCACTCTAGACAGTTTTCTGGTCTACAGACATACAGTGCTAGTGATAAGAAAAAGTGCAAGGTTGCATGTTTGTCAATACTTTTATAAAACTATCCACTGGACTCCATTCAGAGAAATAATTGTGTACAAGTACACTCCATATGTTGCATTAGAATGTCTATGGAATACAGTAAATATGGTATGCCGTTCCAAAATAAGTATATGTTTTTTGCATGTGTGTTTACATTTCAGATATCAATTTCATAACAGCCAAGAGTGTGAGTTCAGCATGCAGAGATTTTAAATAATTCTATTTCGTGATTTTGAACTGGGAGAAAAAAGGATGGCCAAAGTTTTGGACATTGATAAAGAATCTGAGGGAGGTAACAATGAATTTAGCAACATCATTAAATCCAGATCTGGTAAGTTTCACTTGCAAGTATTTTTTTCCAAGGAACATTCCACTGTAAAAACAAAGGAAGTGCTATTTATTTGACTGGAATTGAAGGGCCAGAATGCATGTTATGTACAAGTGCATGATGTCCCTTTAAACAGGAAAAACTTGTTTAAGAAGGGTGTGATTCGAACAGAGGAACAGAATTTCAGGGCAGAGCCTTTTAACTCTTTTTTTTGTCCTGTCTTTTTGCCATTATCCTAATTTCTGCTGCTCTTTTTCACTCTCTTCCAAACTGTCCCAAATTTGCAGTCGAAGAATGTGTATTATACAGGGCTTTGAGATAAATTTCAGTGCTTCAACTGACTTCCAGTTCTTCAACTTCTTCCAGCCTGTGGTTTTAACAACAAAAAAAAGGACATGTTGCTGCATAATGTGGAGTTTGTCCTTCTCATTCCGTTCTAATTCATCTGCTTGTCAAAACTTTTGTTAGGGACTTGAATCCCTGCTTCAGTTTGACAAATCACTTGAGGCAATTGTAATGTAATAATAATAATTACAGGCCTCTGCTTTTCTGTGGTTCAAGTCAAGTCTGTTTATTTAATCTCCTCTCTACTCCATATTCCAATTGCACTGGGTTTTATAAAGTGCCATATGTCCAATGTTGTCTTCATAGAATTATATAGCAGCTTTTGCTGTTTGAGACTTGGAAAATGTACTGTGTGCACTATTTAATACATTAAAATATACTAATGAGAGTAAAGGCTCCGTAACTCTGCAGGGCCAATTTCATGGCTCTCAACATATTGCCTTATTTGAGAACTGTAGCAGTGAGTGGGGAGGAAGGTTTTGTGTACATTTGGATGTGGGGGTTTCTTGCTAAAGGTTCCTCAACTATGTTAACAAGGTGGAATTGCTTAAATTAAAAGAGCTCAGGTGTAAACTTGCACCATGCAAGGATCAGCCTATGATAACTGACGTGCATTAATGCAGACAATGTGGTTTTTGATAAAATGCTTTTTTGATTTCTGAAAAGTAATTCTACTGGGTAGGTTTTCTGTGAATATCCTCTCCCTATAACCTAGGCATTAAAAACCTAGGCATTATTTTTAAGAACTTTGTAATGGTATAGTTGGGTTAAAATCCAGTAAGGCGTCAGTACAAAGACCTCTTATTGTTTGAAATGGTTTTACTACCAAGTAGATGTGTGTAAAGTTCTCTCACTTCAATTGATTTAACCAGAAAGGAAGTGTTAAATTCTGTTTACAAAAATCAAAATAAGTTTGTCTGTCTTATTTATTTATAAAAATTATATTCTGCATCTTGCCATCAGCGACTCTATCAACCTTTGTGGATTGTCCTGTCCTCAGTTTATTTATCAGTTTATGTACCTGAGACAAGAACTGAACCTTCAAGAGAATTTCTGAAGAAGCACAGTAGCTGATGAGTTTAGAATGCTGTACTGACAATTCCCAGACTCATGTTTGAGACCCAGTTGCTGCTGCAGGATGGGATGAGCTCCTATCACATGCTCCGGTTCCTGCCAAACCAGCAGTTTGAAAGAGGGCGACCAGGTGTAGATACATGAATACCACTTTGGTGACCAAGTTTTTGCGGATATGAAAGTAGTCTCCATTGCCACTGTTCCCCCAAGCAATGGTGACATCACCATTCAATACGTTCAAGCCGGAAGCACTTTGGTGCTCCTGACTGTATAGTAGAAGAATTCCTTGATGGAAAAGTCCATACTTTATAGTATATTTGGCAACAAGTTAAAAACCTGCTGTCAAAATTGACATTTATATATTTGATCTTTATTCTACCTTCTTGTGCCAAAAATTGGATTGAAAAGAGAAAGAGCTAAAAGTAAGAAATAGGTATGGGAATTTTTACATCGAAATAAATGTGTTCAGTATTCAACATTGTTATAAAGAAGTGATTCAGTGTCTAATTTTTACTGTAATAATTCTCTTTGGTAAATTACATGTAAAAAACTGGCTGATTTAATAAAAATATATATTTTTTCTAAGTTGTATATTTATGCTAACTTTTCTGAAGACTCAAATGCGCACATTTCAGCTCTCAGAATTCTTAATGGCTAGGGAATTCAGGCAGTTATGATCTGCACATGTGCAGAGTGTCTACATTGGGTGACCTCAGCAATCATTTTCGGCCTGGCATTTTCATATATACTGTTTTCATAATTCCAGTGGGAATTTCAATGAAGTATATCTGGAGAAGACAACAAATTAGTGGATTATGTTCAAAAAGTGAAGAGTAATTGTATCTGTTAACTTTAATAACTGATAACAGCAAAACTTCCTGTTGTCATAGTAGTGATCTCTGGAACTAATTCGGGCCTCCAGCAAATATTTAACTAGAGGTGGCTCAGCAGAGAATATTTCTAAAACCAGGCTAGGTTATGGATCCAGCTTGGCCAGTATTGTCTGTTCAGCTTTCAACAGCTCTCCAGATTGTTGATTCTCCTTTTAACTGATCTCTGACTTTTTAATTAGATACATCGTGAATCAAGCAATTTTTTTGGGAGCAAAATGGTAGCTCTGCCATAAAACTAATGTTGTTCACCAAAAGAAATACTGGCTTGAAATCAAATATGTATAACAATAAAAAGTCATTTCTCTTCTGCAGAGCCGTCTTATCAAATACAGATGGTCCCTTGACTTTTATAAATGACTTTTTAGGAATGCAGGGGCTGAAGTGGGAGAAGGAGCCAAGAAAACTGCAGAGTGAAAATGATTTTCTTCTCTGTTTTGGGAGCCAAATCATGATATTTACAATTAGTATTTTTCAAGCAGAACCTAAACAATAACAATCTCTTTGAAATCTCAGTATTATGACTTAGTGACATCACCAACAATCAAATGCACTTCTGGTATGTATTTTGCGATAATTCTGGTGTATTTTGGTACAGCTACCTAACGGGGATACAAAAATCCAGGTAGCTATAGGGTGGCATCACTGAAGAAGAGTTTTCTGTTCCTTTTGACTGCTGTTTTGTGATTGTTTGTTCTAGGAGATATATGTCCCAATAGATAATTGAAATTCCAGTCACTAGACACTGAATTATCACCCTTCTGACCATCTCTGAAATATATTGAACATTCTTGAGCATATAGCAGAGTCTGATTCATTTCTTCTGAGAGGAGGACAAAGGAATATAATTGGGCAATCATCATATTTGGTTAATGAAGACATTATAGTACTTTTTTGAATAGTCTTCATAGAATGAAAACCATCAGACTCTGAAATAGTTTTTACAGTTAACTTTTCTTCTTGTAGCTATTATTGATAATATTAGGCAGAGGTATTCTTGGTCAGACAAAAGGCAGATCAAGGAATTGCTAGCTGTCTTAAGTGGCATCTAATCAAAAAGAAAATGGTTTTCTCTCATTTTACTTAGCTTGCATTCCACTGCACACTCTCTGCTAGACTATGATGTCTTGATAATGAATTTTTACATGAAAGAAACAATTCTGAACAACAGCATACCACACAATACTGCATCTTTGGTCTCCCCCTACATCTGTGAAATTCCCCAGAATACTCAAGCTAACAAGGCATTGTTGAGAATTCTGGAGGTGGAAATACACACATCTGAAGTATGCCATGGTGAGTGAAGGCTGCCATTTTTCTCAGTGCCAGAAAAGAGGAAGTGGCCCAATCCAAGGTCAAAGAAGAAATCTATGATCTTTAAGCCAGTATATTCATGTCAGAACCTCCTTCAGTAATAAACAGCACAAATGTTTTTGCATCGCAGGCTTGTGTCATGCTCATAAACTAATAGTATGCCTAGTATAGTATACAATTTATTTTTTATGTTTTGGTTAAATACACCAGTTAAGAACATTTCATATTTCCTAAAATTAAGCCCTGAATAGTAACAGAAAAGTATTCTGTGCTAATAATAATTTATGATTCATCAGTTTATTCTTTTTATCTGTTCGTCCTTTCTCTGTCCACTCTTAGTTATACATTATATTAACATTCCTTTTTACTTTAAGGACAATTCTGATAGGATAGATTGCATTTTTTATGTGTTGTGTTTCTCATACATTTGACCTTTCTGAACAAGACATACTTTTGGCAACTGCATGCCTAGGACTGGGAATTTATGCAGTGTTAGCCGTGTCAAATGGCAATTGATTGCATATTGCTTGGATTCTTTGCAATAGAATTTCAGAAGAGCCTGCAGACAATTTATCAGTCAGCTGTGTAGAGTATAATCAAACCTCTTTATTTCAGACTGTCATTTCGCCTACATGCTGTTTGTATGTTATAATGGTCAGTTGGGATGACCTTGGGAGACGGGGAAGAGATGCTGCCTAGGGAACAATCAGAGGAGAGAGGCCTTAGCTGCTTACTGGGCAGGGGAAAAAAAATTCAAAAAGAAACGTCCCTAAAATATCAGATTGCAAAAGAGACAGCAGGTGATTTGTATTATTGAACTTGCAAGATTCTGTCAATCTGTAGCAGGGGTGTCAAACTCACGGGCCAGATGCATCACATGCTGCCCAATTTAGCGGGTGGGGGGGGGGAAATCCTGATACACATCATGATTGCCAGCCGTGACCAACCACCAGTTTGACACCCTCGATCTATAACCTTTCTATAACAATGAAGTTATGTTGATCTAATGTGTTCCTGTTGTTCTACTGCGGAGGGCTAACATCAGTCTAAGTTGGATCTATAATATTTGGAGTGGATGGATAGGTTGTATGGAAGGAGAAAATAAAATTTTCTAATGTAAAATCTCCTTTCAGTTCAAGCTTGAACTTTAGGTGTTCTTCAGAACATATCCATGAAAGCTCTCCTAGCAACAATACAGAAAGAATCTTGTGCCAATGTCGTTGTTGGTATAATTTTGGGTAATATATACATACATATATATATATATACATTATTATAATATTATATTATATATATATATATATATATATATATATATATATATATATATATATTATATATATATATATATACTGTGCTGTTTAGCTTCCTTCGGGGTATTATCCAGCGTCATTTGTACGGTCTGTTTAAAGTTGTAGGCAACGTTTCAGCAGAATTCTCATCTGCCATCATCGGCTTTCGTGTGGATGTGTGTCTCACAAGTTCCCTCTGTTCTGAAATTTGAGGTGGTCTATTTGATTGGCTAATAGCTGGGATCTGTGTTCATTGATTGAGTTTGATTGATTGGTTGTTTCTGGTTTCTTGCTGTTGTTTTGGGCTTTGATTGGCTGGCAACACTCTTGTCTTGTGTTGGAGGCTTTCAGTGCAGCTTGGCTCCGTGTAAAGGAGGGTGCTATTCATCAGCTAAGCCTGCTATTACATTACAAAGCTGGGTTTCACCTGGGTGCCTGGTGGGGGGGTGTTTGTAAGTTGGAGCTATACAAGGGAGTCATGTTTGTGGCCCAGGTGTTTGCCTGGCTTGTTGTGTGGAGATCTTTCTATTGGAGAGTTGCAGCTTCCAAATGATTGACAGCTGGTGCGAATCATCTCTTCTATTTCATGTTTTCAGGTTCTGTTTCAATTCTATGCTTCTCTGAGGAATTTATATATATATTATTTTTTTTATCTTTATTGCCTGTAGAAATAGAGGCCTCCTATCCAGATCCTAACGCAACTCTGTTTTAAGGGTTTTTAACCAGCCAAGATATTACCTTGGCTGTAGGCTTGCTGTATCAGCTCGTTGCTGTAATAAAAGCTACCGCACTGACCACCCCCGAACCCCCCCCCCCAAAAAAAAACAAATGTTCTAGGTCTGACCCAGGAAACTGAGGAAAGTTCTAACATTGGGTCTGATTTCTCTGCTGTTCTTTTTCTTTAATACATGTACAGGATGCCCATATTGGACTAGATTTTCACATGGTACAAACCTATTGAATAATTTGTTTAGGCTCATCATGTGTGTAACCTGATAATTGTGATTAATAAGCCACAGTTAAATAAACCACAGAATAAATTGATAGGCGAACCTATATATGTCCCTATATTTGTACTTTTCATATTTTAATGTTCGGGCTTCTGAACCTATTTAAAACATGTACTGTATATGGAATTAAGATAGGAAATGTTGCCTTCATCTCATCCTCAGTAATTGAATGTTGGAATGAAATGGCAGAAACCATTGGATTAATGTAGACATATGTTGTCATTTTAAACAACTGCTCCCAAGTGATATTTAGCTAAGAAATTGGGTCCTTGGGCTAATGTTGTGGGGCATAAATATGTTTGTTGACATTTCCTGATGACATTGTTAGACTCTCTACCATGCCTGACTTTTTAAAAACATGATTTTAACTAAAAAGAGTAGGAAATCTGCCTGCTGCAAAGCAAGCAGCATGATTTTTATATGCAAAAAAAGCGAAAGGGCGACAAATAAGCTTTCTCAGAGATTAAAAAGGGTGATGATGCTCTGGTAGTTCAGTGCTTAGTTTAGAAGCCCTACTTAAGAGGGAGCATCAGGAGAGCATGTCATACAACACTGTATACAACATATTTTTTCAGTTGAACCAAACTAGTCTGCTGTAAATACGATTCACATACCATTCAAAGTTATGGTTTGTTTGGTAGATCACAGTTGTCTAGATTCAGATAACACCCTACACAAACAAATCCCATTAAAGATTAGGTCCACATGTGTCTTTCTATGACAGTTCCCTGTTATAGCTTTGCTTTGAAACTTCTAATCCTCGCTTCCTTCTCAGATAAGTCAACCATAAACATTTGCTTTTAAGGGTGCAGCTTCATTTTGTCATTGGTGTTTTTACATTGAAGTCTGTGTTGTCCGTTAAAGTGCCTATGTATAATTCGTCTCTCAAAATGGACAATTGGTTAGTAATGTTTACTTTTGTGAATTTTGCCCTCCCTCTACCCCAGTTTGATAATGTAGACTTAAAAAATTGCCTGCTACAGTGTTGTTTATTGTGTGCCCCTCCCAGCCAGTAACTTTCTTGCTGAGTTGTAGGATGCATGGGGAAAGCATTTTTGAAAGAAAGAATGCTGAATACCTTCCATGTTATTATTTTCTCAGACTTGGTGAGTGTAATGTTAGATATTGCTTTGATAATTACATTAAAAACAAGACTTCTTTGTTCATGAGCAGGAAAAGTGAGTCAAATGAGAATTTTTAGGATTAAAGCATAAACATTAAGGCACTTTTATTTTTTTTAATTTTTTTAAGTTGGTCATTTATTTAATTTTCTTTTACAATATCAGGTAGCTGCATTAAGATAATTCCAAGATACATAAAAAGCAGAAGAGTTCTTTTGGTTCCCTTTATTGAAATGTGTTGTTAATGAGGAGAGAAACTACTTGAGACCATTGCAGAAAAAAAGGCAAGAAAAATAAGTAAAAACCATTAAGATAAATAATAGCCTGACACAGCAAACATATAATGCAGCGAGAAGCAAGCTCAGATACTATCAATGAACTTCAGCTTTTTGGAACATTATGTCAACAAGTTCATGATGGAATAAATAACATGTGATATGTGGAATATGAGGGAAAGGGCAATGGGTGCATAGATTTCATTTTTGAAATGGTTTCTTTCTTATACCTTGGGATAAGGCAGGAGTGGGCAACTATGGCTCCTTACAACCTGTGGACTTCAACTCCCATAATTCTGAGCCAGCCGTGGTTTATGAGATAAGGTGTTTTTTGTAATAGAAAAATGGCTCTTACGGTATTTAAATCTTCATGGTCTTAAAACTGCTTTACTTCATACAGAATAATTCGACCAAGGAGGAGGTTTTTTGTATAGAGAGAAACAATGTAAAGGCTGCATATTTCAGAAAATGACTTTGTACTGACAATAGCAAGTTTTTGGTTTGAAGTGGGATTGTGCATTCAGGTTGTTAATCTCTTTTATCATGTTCTTTGCATGTTTGGGAATGTACTAGCTTTAGAATCTACATTCTTGTTTATGTATGAATGAAAGAAGGTTTGGTTTAAGCCCTGTCTTCTAATTGGGATACAAAACCAGAATTGTTTCAAATTGTGTATACCTGTAACTCTGTGATAGTTACATTATAACTTTTTAAAAAAGGCTTTCATTTATTAAGCTAAGACCACTTTATTTATTGGATAAGAATCCTTGAACCAGATGGTTATCTACCATACTGTAGTATTCTATGTAATTTTCTTTTTGCATTTGTGGTGGGAAAATATGGAATCTATGGATAGAAGATTGCAGAAATGAACAAATTAAAGAAAAATGTTCAAGAAAGGAAATTCTATTATGTTTTTCTCTCTTTTGCATAAAGCATCCCACTTTCAGTCATATTTGCACTCAGGCTTTTGAAATGGCATTATCCTTACTCAGAAGTTATTCTTCAAAGCTATCCAATTAAGCACTTACAGATAAGCCACTCTATTCATTCATCAGAGCTATGCTTGTTTTTGTATCAATTCATTTTTAATACTTCCAACTCCGATGTGGAAAAGAAGATTCTGAAATATAAATTGCTCATGAGGGGCCTGATATCATTGCAGTAAAGAATGGAGGACCAGAAAGCAATAAAGCTTGTCCCTCAGTCAAAATCCTTATGGTTGTATGGTTTATCTGCCTCAGAGTATGGTAGTCCACTTCATAGTCACATATTTGCCTTTTAAAAAAAAACTTCCTGAATGATTCTGAGGTAGCTCCAGGAGTGGGATTCAAATTTTTTAACAACTGGTTCTGTGGGTATGGCTTAGTGGGTGTAGCTTGGTCATGTAACTGGGCAGGTGGGCATGGCTTGGTGATCATGGGTGAGTCACCAAAATAACCCAGATGTCTCCTACTGGAGACATGATGACTAAATGACCTCTGAGGTCCCTTCCAGCCCTGGATTGCTGTGCTGTTTCAAAGCATCTCTGAAGCTGCGTCTAGTGCCAGGGTTTGTGGTCCTTTCTTCCTCTTCTTTTTCTCTCTCTCTCTTCCTCCCTCTATACATCCCTCCCTCCCACCCTCCATCCATATCTCATTCACTTTCCCTTCCCTTCTTTATTTCTCCCCTCTTTCTTTCTTTCTTTCTTTCTTTCTTTCTTTCTTTCTTTTTCTTTCTTTCTTTCTTTCTTTCTTTCTTTCTTTCTTTCTTTCTTTTTCTTTCTTTCTTTCTTTCTTTCTTTCTTTCTTTCTTTCTTTCTTTTTCTTTCTTTCNTTCTTTCTTTCTTTCTTTCTCTCTTTCTTTCTTTCTTTCTTTCTTTCTTTCTTTCTTTCTTTCTTTCTTTCTCCCTTTCTTCCCTTCCCTTCCTTTCTTTCTCTTCCTTCCTTTCTTCCTTCTTTTCTTTCTTCCTTGAATGCTTACTTTCTCCCTTGAAGACTCCCTGGAGCCTCCTGGCAGCCAAAATGGGGCATGAGGGGGAGGCGCCGGACCCTCCCATGCCCCATTTTGGGCCTAGAAAGCCACCCTGGAGCTTCCTGGCAGCCAAAATGGGGTGCGAGGGGGTGGCCCTGCACTCCCCTGTACCCCATTTTTGTTGCCAGGAGGCCTCCTTACACTTACCTGGGAGCCAGAGGGGTCTCGTGGGAACTCCTGGGAGAGGCAGGGTGGGGTTGGCGGGGCCACCTGGTCATCGGAACTACCAGTTTGTCCAACTGATATACAATTAACATACGGTTCACCTGAACCAGTGGGGCTATTCGACCGGTTCTGACCAGTTCTGCAGGGCTGGTAGCGGTGATGAGCAGCGGAGACAGAACCGGTTCTCTCCACTACTCTGTGTTTGACCCACCTGCCCGCCCGGGCTCCCATACTCACTTTTATGGCCAGAATTCAAAGTGCAGCTGCTTTGCGTAGCACAGAATAGTGCCACGCGGCAGCTGCTGTGGTGACCAGCATCGTGCAGGCTTGCAGGAGGAAAGTTAGAATGCCTCTGCACCTGCACAACTGCCTCTGCACCTGCACAAAGTATGCATTTGGCATGTGCATGCACACAAAGTGTGTGCATGCGTGCAAAGTGCGCTCACCAAGCCATGCCCACCAAACCGGTGGCAACTTTATTTGAATACCACCACTGACCCGAACCGGCTGAATCCCATCCCTGGGTGGCTCCCTTGACAATGTATTGTACTATTCTTACTTTGTTAGGAGCAGGTGGGTAATGGATATTTGACACAACATTCTGTGCTTTTTTTCAGATTTTTGGAAACACAGAATTAAAGAACATTTGGATCTTTCTTGTTTTAGCACAGATCTATTCCAGTATTAATTTTTCCTGTTTGTTCCCTGGCCCAATTCATATTTATCACCTTGGCTTCCTTAGTCATTTTTTTTGGAAGTCAGAAAACACAATTATCTAGAGAGTGTAATCCCATTGGGAAAGTTGGAATGGAACATTCATCACTTGCCCCTTATGCAGACTTTCTCTGCATGATTGGATAGGCAGTAAATAAAATGGCAAGAAAAAACAATGTCCCATTTTGCCCAAACTTTGAGTTTACCAAGACAAGTAAGGAATAAAAAAAGAAAACGGTGGAGCATGGGGGCTCAGTGCTTTCTGCCTTTACACTTATAGGTTTAGCAGATCAAAACTGAGTTTCTGAGCTGGCCTAGTGATTCTATTTTATTTAGCAATTACTTATTGACACTCAGTTCTTTTTTGTAACAAAGTGGAGAAAAGTTAGAAAATGTGAATGCCATGTTCATGCTGGTGCTTTCCAAATGAGTTGCACTACAACCCTCACAATTTGCAGACAGAATGATCATTTGTAAGTATTGTTAAAAAGCTCTCAATTTCTATTTTAGATCATTAAATTTTCTGCCAGTGTCTGTCATATAATATTCTGCCTTGCATCATTACACTATTGATCCATCTAAATTAATTCTGTCAACAAAATCTGACCTACCAAATTTCCAGTAGGCATCTTTTCTAGTCCTACTTGGAGGTGATTAGAATTAAATTTGGGATTTTGTGCATGTGAATCAGCAGCTCTACTATTGACCTTCAGTGTCAAGCATATGTAGCGTATGCATTCTTGGAAAGCTGTACAGTACAGTAATTTTCAGATTTGGAAATGGAAATAGAAAACAACATTAGGATCGTAAGCAGTAGGCTCCATTATAGTCATAACTCAAGAATTACCCACAATTGAATTGTTAACCCATACATCAAGGGTTAAGAGTCGGATGACAGCTCACTCAATAGATTATACTTTAAGTGTAAGTGCTGTATTTGTTCTTTGACATACGCTCTGAGTAAAATAATAGTTTTCAGCCAGTCACATTTTTCTACGGCATAGAAGAATCTCTATTTCAGCCTTTTTATTTGGCATTCCCCATTTCTACACACTCATAAAAGCAACTTACATGACATTTTTAAGTATAGTGGCCAAGATAATTTTGCTATGAAATGCCTTCCTGTGCTGAACCACTTTTCAAAGTGGTACTTGCAACAATTTGTTTATGCGTATTTATTTGGTATATATGTTTTATGCAATAAATAAAGCTAAATGGCAAACTAAAAAAAACACCCAACTTTGGGGAAAAATAGAACTAAAACAAAAATGAAAGTGAATTGAAAAAACAAAAACAAAACAAAACTTGGGAACAAAAGAATATAACTTGGGATGTATTTTAATAAATACATAAATTATGTATGTGTATGTATATGCAATTTATTAATTATATGCTCACTCCCCAAGAGTGGTCCTGGCCAGCGAGAAGAACATTGAAATAATAAGAAATAAAGCTAAAAATATGAGTCAACCGTTCATTCCAGCAAATAGCCACATTGTTCATTTCCAGGATATGAACATCTAATATTCAGGCTCACAAGCCTGGGGCAAAAATATTATATTGCTTTAATTGTCTTTGACACTTGTTTCTTCAGTTGGATTCCCTTGTCATCAGAATCACCTTTTCAAACATTGCTGGTTACTTTTTGAGTCATTGAATAATTTCATGATTAACTCCTGCAGAACAGAATGAACTTCACCAACTTCCTGATTTTCATTATAAATAATAACTATTATAATTATATTTCCACAGTAAAGTGTTCAATGGTGTAACAAAATAGATGGACTTTTCTTTAATTCTAACTTAATAATAGCTGAGCCTGTAATTACAATTTACATTTCCCATAATCCAAAAGGCTTTTGTCAAAAATGTATTCTAAGCTTTAAGAACGAAGAGCTTTGTTTTAAATATCACCTGCATTGTAGAAAAAAAACCCAATTGTCTGTAAATACTAATTATCATAAAACATAAATATATTCAACATAAATTTAAATAAAAATGTAATGAAAGTAGATAAAGGTTGGGCTAAAGATAATTATTATTAGATATTGGCACAGTTTGGTTATTTGTAATAGACCCGTAAGGGTTGTTGAATAACAACAAAAAGATTAAAGGCTCAGCACATGTCTTTATGTGATTCAGGACCAATGATATAGCTGTGGTTTCATTGCTGCCCAGATCTGAAATGAGACATTATATTCTTTAAATATCCATCTGTTATCCATGTCTCTATGTTAAAGTCTCTAATGGTGCTTTTGATTGGCATGGCAACCGTAACTTGTGGCTTACCCATTAATGAACCTGAAAAATCAGGAGCTGAAAAATCAACAAGTTGTGGCTTGTTGGAAGGAGACATTTAAGTTTTGAATTCAGTCCCCTGCTTCATGTCGGAATCCAAATGTAAATATCAACAACTTGTTCCCCAGCCTTTGAGTGAAGATAACCAATGAAGCTTCCCTCCCAATTGTCTGAATAATTGGTTCTACTGTCAAACATACCTTACTAATTCAGGCATTCAATAGCTTCCATACAGAATCTTCCTTTTTGAAAGTTGGGGTCATTATTTCATGTCTTGCACTCTGAAATGATAGAGAGCAGGTCATTATCTTTTGTGTGTGTGTATGTGTGTATGTGTGTGACATTCCTTACAGGTGCTGTCTTATCCTTTTTTCTCTTACTGTATGCTTCCAAAAATTTCTAGTTTCTTACTCCTCTACTCAGAGGACTTATCTTCTAAATCCCTGAGAATATTTGTTGTCCTTTACTGAATAGATTTAATATAGTTTGTTTGAACATGTTGCTGGGTTTACAGTTTGTTCAAAAGAAGCTGCCACTTTGCATTCAGCAGCACAGGCACCTTAAACATGTCATGAACAGATGGTTTGTACCTGTGCTATTTCTTGGTACATTCTTAAGTAACTACAAGCTACACTTAATGTGCTGTCTGAACCCAAAGTAAAGATATTAATCTTGAAATTCTTCACTAATAAGGATAATAGTATTCCTTCAAGAGTTGGTAGTGTTTTCTAATCTTGGGATGCTGAGCCAGGATCTGGTTTTCCTTATCTTCCAACAAGATTTGAGTGTTTTCAAAATTGGCATCAAGCATTTCTGAATAAGCTTTGAAGAACTGGAGTTACTAAGTTGATGCCTTGATGCCTATTTCTGATTTTTACTGCTGGTCTTTGACAGCCTTGGCACAGATCTAGATGAAGTTTAGAACCTTTGAGGTTTGGAATTGTAATCAGTGTAGGTCATTCTAGATTGACTAACTACCATTCACCCTCTGAATCATACCCTTTGATGGTCATTTCTGCCATTTGACACAGGTTAGTGAACCTCAGTATCTGAATGGATCATGGGAATCTTTGAGTTTCCTCTCCCAATAATTTACCATTCTGGTGCTGAAGGCCGAAATGTAAATTAGAAGCTATGAGTTCATTCATATGATTGTGCAGTATGCTATGTATATAGGAATGCATTAGTGAAAAATCAACTGATCTCAGTGATGGTTCTTTAGTCACATGATGACAGCTGTCTGGTCTAAAAACGAAGATGTTGCATGAGACCTAACAGTTGACAAATAAGAATTCTTGTGAATTGTCTCCAAAACACTTGTATCCAGCTAGGTGGAAATAACTTTTTCTTGTCCACTTTATTGACATCATGCATAATTTTGTATACCTCAATCATGTACCCTATGCTGGTTTCAGTTTTAATTCCATCCCCCAAATTTGTGATATAGTTCTGGTTCCTCATTTCATCTTGAGGCCAGATTTTGAGAACTGATGAGCCATATATATCTAATTGGAAGATGTACTTGTGAAAACAAGTGATGGTCATCTGTTGCTGAAAACAGGCAGATGGGTAGGAGGTGCAAATGTCTACAAACATCACTGCTGAAAAGTATGAAAGCCTGAAGATTACCTGCAGGATGAGAAGAACTTCATCTGCTGAATTTTTTCATAGAGTATCTAACAAGGCATCTCTTCTATTCCCTGCTCCATTTCTTCATCCTCTTATTCATTTTCTTCAAGTTTTGTTCATCCTCTTTTATCTTTTCTGTTGTACTTTCTTTTTGTCTTGTAAACTCCTTTGTGCTGTTTCTACTTGGAAGGTGGTAGACCACAGGTGTAAAACTTGTGGCGTCATGTTGCCGTCACATGACATATGACTTTGCAGAGCTGGGGTAGGTGTGGCCTTCACGTGATGTATCCAGCCCGTGGGTTACCAGTGTGACACCCCTGTGGTAGACAATGTGTGTGTAAATGGTTTGTTTCTGAGAAAGAAAATTTATGCAGATCAGGAATGAATTTTAGAAATGTGCCATTCTTTATAGGGTATACAGTGTAAAGGCCCTGTCCCACTGCACTTACGGATGCAAAGAGGATATAAAACGTTAAAAAAAGCTTGCCATCCGTTGGA
>BHFT01015220.1:0-10517 GCA_004320025.1 Laticauda laticaudata | reverse complement strand
AGGCTTCCAAATGATTGACAGTCTGGTGGAATCATCTCTTCTATTCATGCTTTCAAGTCTTTTTTCATTCTCTATGGCTTCTCTGATGATTCTGTAGTGAATAGTGGCTAGGGTTTTGGTGGCATTGAAGTTGATGTTATGACCTGTGGCTTTCATGTGTTGGACTATTGAGGAGATGTGTTCCATCTTTTTTACTGCATTTTTGTGTTCATCCAGGCGGGTACTTATTCTTCTATTGGTCTGTCCAATAGAACTGTGCATCATGCCCGGCCACATACATTGGACAAATTGTATTCTATCTATATTCAGTACTTCAAGAATTAAAATAAGAAGAGAGGAGACAGTGGGCATCTCTGACTTTTTCTCTTTCTCACAAGGCTTTTTAGATCCTCATTAAGAATTACTTGTGCTTTCTTTGAAATCTAAATCAATTTTATCCATTTTATAAAATTCTTTCCAAAATTTGTATCTTCAAAAACCTTGAACATGAAAGCCCATCTCTGCATCTAGGAAAATCAATGTATCTTGTTTTTCATTCTGTTGCTCCAAATATTCCTAAATATCCAATGCATTTTTAACCTGGAACTATTTTTTAGATAAAAACCCACTTCGATCCTCATGAATAAACTTTTGCAAAATTACTTTCAGTCTACCAACTAGAATCATTTTGAACAATTTGTAGCCATTATCCAATAATGATATTGGATTATAGTTTTTTCTCAAGTCAAATCCAGTTCCTCTAGGTATTAGTGCTATTTTCTAACATTTTAACTCTCTAACTCTCTGGAATCCTTCCTTTCTGTACACTTTAAAGTAGAGTCCATCATGTTTTGCACAGGTTGTAAAAGTTCATCCTCAAAACATTTATAATAAGAACCTGGTAATCCACTGGGCACCTTTCCTAGTTTAATCTTTTTATAGCTTCGTAAACTTTCCTTATTATAGGTCCATTCATATTTTGTTTCTGTTCCTCCATGATCCTTGGTATATTTTGTTTCTTTGGATATTCATTTATTTTCTCTCTAGAGACATTACACTTCCTTTTTCCAAGTTGGAATAACATTGATGAAAGGCTTTTTGGTATAGCTCTATTATCCTCTCTTCTGTAATTTTCTTTTTCTTTCCTTTTTATAATGTGTATGCCAACCATTTCCCCAGTTTGTTTACAAATTTCTTTTTTTGCTTTATATGAGTCATATTGTATAAAATAACCTTTAAATGATAGTTTTACTTGCATCCCAAATCATATTGTTATAATTTATTTTTCCACTTTGCTTCTTACTGTAGCAACATTTATTTAGTTTCTATCTAAAAGAATTATATTTCCTTAGATAAACAAACCCACCTCATGATCCGAAAATATATTTGGTGATATCTGTACTTTAAATTCCTTAATAGCTAGATTCTTTGAAATCCAAATCATATCTATTCTTGAAAAGGATCTATGTCTTTCAAAAAAGTAGGTGAACTCTCTGAAAAACTTAACCCCTTGTCTTCTTTGATTCCTTGTGAGCATTTTTTTTATTCTCACAAATCCTGTATTTATTTTATATTCTTTAAAGTCTGCCTCTGAATCCACCTGATTGGAATCCCAAAAAAAAAAAAANATCCTGTATTTATTTTATATTCTTTAAAGTCTGCCTCTGAATCCACCTGATTGGAATCCCCCCCCCAAAAAAAAAAGAATTATTAAAGCTTTAAACCTTTTTCATTAATATCTTCACCAGAAATCTCTGAGATTGTTCTAAATCTCAAACAAAACTCTTTCTCTCTCAATTCTAATAGAGCCAGGTTATCTACTTCTCTTTCTAAAGGCCCGGTCCCACTGGCCGACGGACACAAAACATATGCATAAAGGACACAGCGGACGAGCAAAATTTCGGGGGTCAGGGAGGTGGCTCCAATCCCGTTGTTCATCCAGTCCAAAAAAGTGCAAAAAATTTTGCATAAACAGAACAGAAAAGGAAACAGATGTGCCGGTAGTATGTAGCGGGAGCTGTTAATGGGAATGTTCATAGGAAGCGCTAGTGGATGGTAAAGCTCGGATGAAACACTCTGAAGGGGTTCTGGGGCGAGGAATTTCAAAGCGGACGCATAACGGATGAAGCGAATGCATTCACGTACACCTAAGGAAAAAAGGCGGATGCTGTCGCGGAATGTATATCGGATGCCAACCGTCACTGCTAGTCCTTTCTATTTTCCGTGCGCTACTAATGCTGTGTAGACCTTCTGGCTGTACCTTTTGTTTCCTCCCTCTTGTCGTTTTCAGCTGGCACGGGCATGTGAGTTGCGAGGTAGTGCCCAGCAGCGATGCAGAGGGGATACAGCGGCACATAAGATGTTTGTTGCTCGCTATGTCACGGATGTTACATGATACACGGTGGAAAGTTCATCTCGTTCACAACAGTTCTGTGCAGCTCAAAACTTTCTTGCATTGGATGAAATCACACGTGGATGGATGCTCGGTGATAGAGTGTATGAAACACGTAATGCAATAGTTACAACAACGGATGCATGCGTTTTCCAATGGATGGCAAGCTTTTTTTAACGTTTAACGTTTTACATCCTCTTTTGCATCCGGTAAGTGCAGTCGGACAGGACCTTATCCCTGCTGTAACTTCTATTCTTACTCTCCAGAATTTCCATTTTGTTGTTAATTTGTATTTACTTCTCCATATGCACTCTTGTTTGTAGCCCAAAGCTCTTGTTCGTACAGCACTTTCCTCTTGTTAATTTTTCTTATCTCCTCTTTTTATCTTTAAAATCTTTCATCGCATTCTTTTTTCAAAGACTCTATTATTATTATTATCTATTATTATTATTATTATTATCTATTATTATTATTTTTATTATTATTATTATTATTGTTATTGTTAACTTATTTTAATTTGGTTTAGATCAGTTAACTCCTAACAGTGAATTCACCTCAGTTTCTCAAACCATTTTTGAAGGTGTTTCTCTTTTCCCTGCACACAATGGGACATTTGCCCCAGAATCTACTATTCGTTAGCACTTTGGGTGGTTATCATTATGCGTATATAATCCAAGAAATGAAAGTCTAGGTGAAACTCCAACAAAATCTATAATATCATGCCAACAAAATTCTTTATTTACAGTAAGCAATTTAAAATGTGAACCTAAATATTGTGAGAATACACTCATTACATGCAAAGCAAGGATAGTTCAAGCTGTGATGTGTCATAATTGAGCCTGATTATGGCTTACACCTCATGAAAAACCCCAAATCACAATTCAGAAAAAATTACGAATATTGTGAAAAGCGTTCAATATTCTCGACTCAAAGTGTCCCAATCTAACTCTGCTAATTAACGTCAAACCCTGCAAAGGGTTCTGAGCCTCTTTAACACTGGTCTCTTCAGTCCTGGTTCAGTAGGATCACATCAATCGGAAAGACTGCTGACCTGACAGTTGGAGCCAAAGCCTTTCAAAACAAAAAAAATGACAATCCTCCATAAGGAGGGAAAGCTCAAAGGTAATGCAAGAAGAAGATTCGGATGTTCCCAAAGTGCTGTATCAAAGACAATGAAAGAAAGTTATGTGGAAAGGGAAAAGTTTGGAAGAAAAAGGGTGCCCAAGCAAGCAGGGTATGACCGCAGCCTGGAGAGGATTGTCAGGAAAAGGCATCAAAAGTTTGGGGGACTTGTCACAAGGAGTGGACTGAAGGCTGGATTCAATGCATCAAGAAGCCACCACACACCAAGACGATCCTGGACATAGGGCTTCAAATGTCATATTCCTCTTTGTCAAGCATTCTGGACAACAACAACGTCAGAAGCATCTTACTTGGCTAAAGCAAAAACAGAACTGGTCTGTTGCTCAGTGGTCGCAAATTTCCTCTTTTCTGGATGACAGCAAATTTGGCATCTCATTTGGAAACCTAAGGATCAGAGTCCTGGAGCCGAAGAATGGAGAGGCAACACTGCAAGATGCTTGAAGTCCAGTGGCTGAAGTTTCCACAGTCTGTGTTGACTTTAGCGGAGCCATGTCATCTGCTGCGTGTGGCTCCACTGGGCTTCATTAAGTCCAGGGTCAACACAGCTGTCTACCAGGTTTTTTGGAGGAGCACTTCCATCGCTTCCTTCTGCAGATGAGCTTATGGGGATGCTGATTCATTTTCTAGCAAGTACTTAGCCACCTGACCACACTGCAAAAGCACCAAAACCCTAGTTCCATGACTGTGAGGATTCCTGACCTGCTTGATTGGCCAGCAAATTCGCCCTGAACTGACCCAATGGAGAATCTATGGGGCATTTGCGACAAGACGAAAGATGAGAGATATGAGACCAAACAAACTGCGCATGAGCCTGAAGGCCACTCCTTGAAGCATCCCTGGTCTTCCATAACACCTCAGCAGCTGCCACAGGCTGATTAGCTTCCATGCACGCCGCATTGAGGCGTTCATTGCTACAAAACGGGCCCAAACCAAGTATGAGTACACAATGCATGCTTATACTTTTCAGAGCGTCCCATATCTGCTTCCATGCTACAATCCTTGCTTTTATTGATTGCACCATGTAATATTCTTTAATTTTCTGAGCATTGTGGATTTGGGATTTTCCATGCAGCTGTAAGCCATCATCATTCACAATTTATGACAAATCACAGCTTGAACTATTCTTGTTTTTGCATGTAATTGAGTCTATTCTCATATATTAGTTTCACACTCTTTAAGTTGCATTACTCGAAATAAATGAACTTTTGCGGTGATATTCTAATTTTTCAAGTTTTACACCTGTCATCTCAAGCAAAGGGAAAGAGAAAGCGGCAAGCTTCCTTTATTTTTTCTATTTTTGTCTTCTTTGTTTCCTGAACACTTTAATTCTCAAATGGCACTTCAATAGTTGCAGCTTAACATGCACACAGCAGCATTTTCACAGTTTTACAGTCATTATCACACGCATGGCTACATTTATCCTTTGTTTTTTTAAAAAAAAAATCACATTTTTTTTGTAAATTCATCAGTAATTGCTCTCCTTTAATAATAAACAAACAATACCACTCAGCATCCAGCATTTTTGAACTATTTAATTTCTAATTTGTCCTTTTTCTTCAACAGTCCAAAAAAATATTTTCAAATTTAATACCCCCTTTATCCATTTTATGACTTTCTCTACAAAGGGGTGCTTACTTTAGTTAAGGCCTAAGCGTCCCACTGCACTACGATGCCAAAGAGGATGTAAAAATGTTAAAAAAAGCTTGCCATCCATTGTGAAAACGCTTATGCATCCGTTGTATACTCACTGCATACGTGTTTCAATATGCTTTATCCATCAAGCATCTGCTCCACTGCCAATTTCATCCGCTGCCAAGATTTTGAGCTGCCCAAAATTATCGTGAAACATGAACTTTCTCCAGTATCGATTGTACATCCATGACATATATGGGGCAAACAACTTCTTATGTCCCTTATCATCTGTTAATGCTCCAGCGTGTATCCCCTGCATTCATCTCTGGCCATCTCCCTCAACCTTCACCATACCGCTGCCAGCTGAAACGAAAAAGGGAGGAACACAAAAGGTACATGGAACATCTACACAGTGTTAATAGCCACAAAAATAGAAAGGATGTACAGTTGTTACTGCATTTCGTATATAAAGTTTTAAAAATGACAAAACATTTGTATCTGGGATGTATCTTGGTATATTTTAGGTTTCTGCAGTTATGTCTAAAGTATGTAGCAAGGACCACCGAGTGGACAACAATACATTCTTAAAAAGGGGGAGAAAATCATATCTGCGATCGCTGGCCATGGTTGACCATACAGTCCTTACTATGCTTGCCACTGGACGGTTTATCTATCCCACAACTCATCCTTATCCTATCCCACAAGCATTCAAAGGGCTTAAATTTTTTTCAACAGTTTTCACCAACATTTTTATTAAGTAAAAAAAAAAGAACCAAGTAATCTAAGTTTGTGTCAGCAAAGATACCGTTCTATTAACTTTCTTAGGTAAACTTTAATGACTGTATTACACAAGAAAATGAAACCAGCTTAAAGTGTTCTTCAGGAAAAGATAAACTTAAACAAATTAACAACTCAGTCTCTGACCACTATTCTCAGTCACTTCTGAGTCATGTCCATGTCTCAGCCTGTTAGTGGGGCAGGGCACTGTGGAGCGTGGCTGTTGGCTTAGAGTGCTGGCTTGAGGCACCATTGGCATCTTTGGCCCGAGGGTACACAGCGTGATGGCCTGTGTGTTCAGGGAAGCTATCGAGAGCTGACTCAGTCCATCAGGTTGAGGAGGCCCCTCATCAAGGACTTGACATGTTAGGCCCAATTCTGATGACAGATTGTCCATTGACGGGCTTGGCTGTGGGGTGGAGGAATGTTTGGGAGGAGTGTAGTGGGTAGTGTTTTGCAGCTGAGTGAGGAACTGGACATGCTGTCGGTGTGCATGAACCTGGGCCATGGAACTGGGAAGTTTCTTCTGCTTTGTGTGGAAGCTCCTGGTAGTCCATAGCCTTGCTAGTGAGCGGCCATGTTGAAAGCCATGGAAGGGCTGTGACATCGCCTGGTGTGTGAGGAGCAGCACCTGGGACTGGGTAGGACCAGCCTTCAACTGGGCCTTTGAGCGCTTGGTGGCAGAAGTGCGTGCCATCTTCTGCTTCATCACCTGGATCTGGCCTCGGGCAGGTCCCTCAGGGGTCTGGCTCACGTACGGTGATGAAAGGGTTTCCACCTCGAGGATGCTCTGTCCAAGTGGAACAGCTGAGAGAGAGTTCTGTGCTGGTCTTCATTGTGGTCCCTGATCTCCCAACAGCACAATGTGTCCTGGCCCTCCAGGTCCCTGCCTCTCTGCCTGTAATCCTGTGGAGCTGAGGGTGTGGGGGTGGGGGCGGAGTTGGCCTCTGAATGGCTGCTGCTTCTTCCTCCATTTGTGACAGCATGGCCAATCATCCTCCCAGGGCATCCTCTCCAAATCTGCCGCGTGGGGAGCCTGCACTGTCGGGGGGCGGTCTTCTGCTCGTGGGGCCCCTCCTGAAGGCCCTGACTAGGACAGGGTACGCTGGCTCCTAGGCTGGAGGGAAGGCTGTCTGTAGGCTGTCTGAGGCGAGAGCGCGGTCTCAGCGGGGCTTGCCTTCTCAGTGGCGGGGCTTGGGCTGGTCTACCACAGCAGCAGCCAGCACGCAGCTCAGAGTCCAGTGCCAAAAAAGGGGGTGGCGGATGCTGGTTCTGCCACTTTCTAACACCTTGCAGCGAGACTTGGAATGAGTAGTCGAAACGGCGCTGATCCTCTATCATTGAGATCCTGACTGACAACACCATAGGTGTTCTGATAGCATGCTATCTCGGCCGAGCCACGTCTTTCCACTGTATGCTGACTGCGTCATATTTATATCCACGGAGCTGACGCAATTCATTACTCCCTGCATGCCGCACCGTGCCAACACTTTGCATCTGACTATACATCCGCGCGCGCATTCCCCTTTGTTTCCTTAGTGTCCGCTGATCATGCATCTGGTTCATCCGCCTATGGCATTCCCCCCCATTCCGCTATTACTTTCGCTAATCGAAAATCCCCCCGGAACCCCTTCAGAGGTGTCATCCACTTCCATCCGCTGACCATCGCTAGGCTTCCTATGAACATCTGTTTAACATCCCAGCTACAACTACCCATGTCCCGTTTTTTTCCATTCTTTTACCGTTCCTGTCTTATTCGCAAAATTTTTGCCACTTTTTTGGAGCGACATTGACAACGGATGGAGCCACCCCCAAAATTTTGCTCGTCTGCTGTGTCCTTTATGCATACATTTTGCATCCATCGGCCAGTGGGACCAGGCCTTTAGCTTCTGTCAAAAACTTTCTCAATTTTCAAAAGTCTTTTCCTCCTTGGAAATTCAGGAAGAATGTTGACTTGTTACATGGAATTTTCTTGTCTTGCCACTCTCTTTAGCTGCAAATTAATTACATCCAAAAAATGTTTCAGAACAAGGCTCATGCAAACCTTGAACCCACATAGGCTGCTGCATGGTTCTGAGTTTGATGGAAATCCCTCAGCTTTCAGCTGTTCAACTTATAAACTGACCCCAGAAACCTCAGTTCCTGTAGTGTGCTGAAGAGGAGTCCAGAATACAAGTATTTAATCTCACAATCATTCCTTTATCTAGAGAGACTGTGCTGAACAGAATTAACCATCTGGCCACCAATCTCTGCTCCAATCCCATCCCTGCTCTTGGTTTACCCAGATTCCCAGTTCACCATGAATCCTCATGAGAAATTTTCTGAGAAAGGTCATGTCCTTTTAAGAAGCCTCTGAATAAATGACTTTGTTCCCAAGGAATACAAATTTAGGAAATGAAGAAAAATAATCTGGAGTGATATAAAGCTCAATAAAATCCTCTAAGCCTCCCAAATAAAACTTGACTATGCTCAGAAATGAACTTCTTTTGCAACTGGGATATCTGCAGCTGACAGAGAAGCCTTTATTCTCTGCCTTATTTGGTTGGCAACTGTTGTGGTTCGTTGGCAGCAGGTGTGGATGGCTGAGGAGAGGGAGGACTCTGATGAAAGGTCAGGACCATTAGGGAGTGGATTGCTGCCTTCAGAGACTGTGGAGGCTGGCAGCAGTGATAAGGAGGTTCCTGAGGAGCCTGTGCCAAGTGCGCATGCGTGCAGGGTTGCTTGCAGGAAAGAGCAGTTGCAGCAGCATGGGCTGCAAGGCAATAGCCCCTCCTTCAAGAAGATAAAAGACAGCTGTGAAATGAACGTACTTTGTAGAAGGCAAAGACGTTTTGAAACTCTACCTCGTGGACATTCCAGTATCCTGAGTTTGTATTTGAAGATTCTTGTATTCCAAATTATTCCTTGTCTGTTATCTTTTGACAGTCTCACACAGTTTGGCAAGGCTTGTGCTTTTAACAGCTAATTATTTTGCAAAAGCATTACAAGGTTTCTGTTCTCTTTGGATTATGTTTGATTTGTTGGAAAAAGGCATGGGTCAGAACAGCAATGTACACATTGGCCAACCTCTTTATTCTCTTATGCAAATAATGTATGAAGATCTGGAGATGGTGGGGAAGGAGAGTAATTGAACCAAACATGGGCAGTAGCAGTAGCCATGCAGAAGGCATATAAAAACAGCAAAAAAGGCAGTCTTGTCTGTCCCATCAAAGCCCTGCCCCCTTTTTTGTTTTGTATGTGGGTAACGATGACTCATGTACAAAAAGGTAGGGGTTTCAATCATGTTGCCACAACTGCCATTTTGAGCTGCCATTCAGTCATACACAGAGTGATGAGCTGTCATAAGCGAAAATTGCTATGGACATCCCTGGCTGCATTTGAGTGATTTTTTTTTTTTTGCCCTTAGTNCATAGGACTTAAAGGTTTCACACAGCAGTGTTTTTTTTTTATGGGGGGGGGGAACTGAACATTGAAAATATATCCACAAACAAATTTATAACCTAATGAGGAAGACCAGCAAAACAGGTTAGGGATAGTTGGAGAAAATCTATTGATATACTCAATAGGAGTCAAAAATGACTTGATGGCTCATAATCAATCAGTGAAGGTAATGAAAATTGTAGAGTATGTATCCCTAATAGTTTAAGGCCAAATGAGAAATAAAGACCACTGTTTTCTTGCTTTTATTTTTTATTTTAATTATTTTCTTGAATTATTTTGATTCTAGTCATCAACCAATGTAAAAAGAAAATAAAAAAAAGTAAGCATCTGCCATATAATGGATTAGTTTAGCTATTGAAAATTCATTGGGGAAAGCAATTGGGTTGTGTTTTTTTCCCCCTTTTTTTTTAAAAAAAGTGTTGTTAGGTAGACTTTTTTGTCCAAGGATTGCAAAGGCCAACCAATTTCCCTGCCCATAGAGATCAGTGCATAGGAAATGTGAGAGACTTCAAATGCAATAAAACTTCCAGTTTGTCTTTCCAAACTTTACACAACTGTACAGCAGAGGAAAAGAAACAGAAGAAAAGAAACCCTATGTGAAAGTGGCAATGCAGTACTGAAAGCTCCATTTCTAATCTGTGATGAACACTTCCTGTATTATAGCACAGCATAGCACTCAATTTGAAACTCCTTTTGCCAAATTTTTTTTGTAACAAAAGAAAATTTTTCTGAAGTGTCTTATGGTTCCCAGGAAGCAGGATCTCTGGATCACTCTATAACTACACACACACATATCCATAAACATCCATCTATCTCCATGGTTGTACTTGCATGGCAAGTTGAGTTTTAATATTTACTAAATATGATTGATTTCATCTTAACAGGGCTGGTTTCTTTATTTGCATTTTAATGGATTGTTGCTTGTCTCTAGCATTTGTGGCCTAGAAATTCTGCTAAGTAAACACTACATGGCTGATGTCAAAAAGTATTAAAGGAGAATAGGATACGGCAGTGGTAAAACAGAGACCAAATTCATTTACGTATGTTCGCTCATTTGCTGGTAGTTTGAAAAAATATAAATGTATTATCCCACGTCATTGTAGTGCTTTTAAAGTTGTAGCAACGTTTCAGCAGAATCTCATCTGCCATCATC
>BHFT01015219.1:33107-52341 GCA_004320025.1 Laticauda laticaudata | reverse complement strand
AGACTCAGCTAAATGATGTCATAGGAAGGAGTCAACCCATCCTGGGCTCTCGATGCAGCATGGAGGAGAACGCAGTGTTCACTTTATAACTACTGCAAAAAAGGTTGCAAAATTGGATCAGTCATATATGGGTACCTTGACTTATGACCATCATGACTTTACAACAGAAATTCTAAGTTCTATTATAATCATCAGTTGAGAAATGCCTGTATTAAAAAACATCCATGAAGTACATATGTGTACAACACAGAAATAACATATTCTGATTGCAGACATTGATAATTAATATATTCCAAATATTCAGTAAAAATGTGTTTATGACATAGTCATCTAATTGATTCCACAACTTTACTAAACTTTATATACTGAGTGCTACATCTTTAATGAAGCTGTCATTCAAGATCTAACTTATCATTCATCAAGACTAAGATTAATCACTGAATTTGATGGTAGCCTATCAGACATAGTCAATCCAGCATAATAAGATGAATGTTGCTACTCAAAAAAATGTCAAGATGTTCATGTAAATTAATTCACCTTATTTTAGATGGCAATACATGTATCTTGCTAGGAATGATCCCGGGGTGGGAGAAGTAAAACTATGATCCAACTTTAACTAAAGTGTATTTTATTTTATATTGATCGAAACATCAAAAGATATTTTTGTATAGTGGCTAAGGCACAGGTTAATAAGTGGAAAACAATGAATCCCAGTCAGGCCTTAGGCATAAAACCAGATGGATATTGGCGCTGATATTCTCTTGCAGACCTAGGAAGAAGAAAATAGCAATCCAATTTGAAGAACTTGCCAAGAAAATTGCAGGGACTAGTCCATTTACCAAGAATTAACACTGACCTGAAGTGATTCCAAATCTGCTATGGAACTACAGATAGTCCAAGCTTAATATTCATTTGTCCAGTGACCATTCAAAATTAGAATAATATTGAAAAAAATAACTTTACAACACATTTATAACCTTCATAGAATCTATCAGTTACATGACCCCATCTATCAACCTATCACATGACACACAACCTATCTATCAGTCACATGACCCCATCACACATTGATGTAGTGCCTCCAAGAATCAATTGCTCCCTTTCACTTTGCAGAACAAACAGATTAGGGTGGGAATTTATGGGACCAAGTTATTTGCACATTGAAAGCAATGAAAACATGCTCACAGCAGAAAAGTGTTAGTCAAAGGAGAGATTGCCTACAGAAATCCCTTGTTTTCCTGTCCCCTCATAGAGTAGAGAGATTGGAGAAGAGATTTCAAGAGAGTATTGTAACTTGTTTCTGTAAGGTGCTTGCAGCTCCCAGTCCTGGTCTGCTGGCACATTCTCATTGCTCTTGATGTGGAGGAAACATTAAAGGAGAAACGACCTGGCAAAGGAGAGATCACCTATGGAAATTGCTTGCTTTTTTTCTCCATTCCTCCATTGTAGAGCAGAGAGATTGGAGACAAAAGGATTTCATGAGACAAATTTGTTTGCAAAACATGCCAATGGCTCCCATGTGCTATGGCATAATTATATAGCTTTTCACATGCATAAGGCAGTAAGATTTAAGTAACAAGCCTTCCAAAGGATGGGCAAATGGTTAGGAGGCAAACAAAAGTGAAAAACTGGTCTTGTCTCTTTCTAGCTAGAACATATCCAGGGCCATGTTGTCAGCAATTAGCAACCACTTCAATTAGTGATGGAGTTGCAAGTCCCAAATGTGAAAGATCTGTTCCCAAAGAAGTCAGGCCTAATGCTATCTTCCCAACTACATAATTTAAAAATTGAAAGATTCTTATGCAACCCTGCAGAAACACACATTCTCTTTACTTATTTATTTTCAGGCAAGTATACATAGCATCAATACATTATTTAGTTTCCTGAAAATAATATTCAGATATTAGCATTAAAAAGAAAACTAAATTCAAGATCAAAGGTGCAAACTACTCATAATAATCCTAGAATGGATCTGCAGTATTTATAAAGGACAGGATTTAACCAGGCTTTGATCTGGACACTGCATAAACTTTTTTGATAATATCTAGAAGTTGGTTCTGCAGAAGAAATATATAAACATATCATGCTTAACATATGTCACCATTGAAAAACAAAAACTCAAAAGACTCCAAAGGCTATTTACCTAAATCCTTGGATTTAATAAAGCTGTTGAAGGTAGCAGTTTCTTTAGTGTATCTTTAGCTTGATTTTTTTGTATTATATTATTTGATCAAAAAGAAAAATCTGATAAGACTAAGTGATCCATAAAAGTTAAGCAATAGGGTGATCCTTTTAAAAAATTTCAAGAGACAATCCTCTGCAAGTTAACAACAGTCAATGAATAAAAATGGCTTCTAATTCCAATCTTACCTTGCAGTAATTAGAGCTTAATAAAAAGAAGAAAATACAGCAATTAATTCCCAGATAGGCAAACAAGGTACTTTCAGTAAAAGAAAAAGCATCCATGTTGTATTTTCCAAAAAGAAAAGGAGAAAATATATATGCAGGAAAAATGTTTAAATTCATGGTTTGGCAGATGAATAATTACCGTGTTTCTCCAACAATACGGCCTCCACCAATAGGAAGGCCCAGCATGATTTCTAGGCATGAGGTGAAATAAGTGAAATTAATTACCACCAATTTAGGCCTATTTAAAACCATGCTTTTCCCCACCATTTTCTCATGTCGTTCGTTAGAACTACACAACAAGGTGGAAGAGAATGGGCAGGGGACACGGCGGTGGGCGCATGGTGTGAGTAAAACTTGCCTTTAGGAGAGTGTCCTGCAGGAAGCCGAGCGTTAGACACCCTCGATAGATATAAAGCTCCCTGAGAACAGAAGTCCCCAGTCATTCAGGGTTTGGAGCTGGTACCCGTATCCCCTCGCCTTTAGCTTCTCCTTGTATCGGTTGATGGAAGCTATATGCATCTACCAGCCACTCAATCAGCCAAGGTAGAATGTGTGCGCTTGGCGTGAGCACACACACAAATTCTCCTCGCGCCTGAGGCTGTTTCTTTCAGCAGACAAAGCTCCCTAAGGCCAGAGTCCCAGCCTCTTCAGGGCATGGCGTGGCTACCCATCCCCTTGCCTTGTAAAGCAAGTCTCTCTTTCGGGCCAACGAAAGCTCCCCAAGTACAGTCACCAGCCACTTCAATCTGGCTTGGTTGGATAGAGACAGGGCCTTGGGGTGAGAAGCACACACACACACACTCCCCTTGCATGAGACACTTCTTACTGGCGATTGAATGCTGGTGACGCATCTGGGGACTTCCATCGCCCAAAAGAACTGCCTAAAGCAGAGGACATGGCAAGCCATGCCTCGCACCCGAAGCGGCTGGGACTCTGCTTTCAAGGAGCTTTCGTCTGCCCATTAGAAGCGGCCTTGCGGCGAGGGCAGTTTGTATGTGTGTGCTTGCCCCCCGAGGGCCGCTTTTTTTTTTCTTACTAGCCGCGATCAAAAGTGCCTGGCAACTGCATTTGGGGGCTCCATCACCCGAAAGAGACATGCCTAAAGGCAAGCCACCCACGCCCTGAAGCAGCTGGACTCTGCCTTTGGGGAGGCTTTTCGTCAGCCGATAGAAGTGGCCTATGCGCCAAGGTACATATGGCCTTCTAGTGGGGAGTGAAATTAAGTCACCCCTGAAAAGAACCGCCTAGCCATTTTTTCAGGGGTCAAAAAAAAAAAAAAAAGGCCCAGCCTTATTTTGTGAGAGACATGGTAGCACACATGATGAAATTGTCTAACAGGTAAATTTCATTTGTGCTAAAGAATGTATTTGTTCTTGATGCATTTTACATGTTATATCTAGGACCATAATGGTATATATGAAAACTAGTGGGCTTTATTTCCGTTTGTATTTTAGAACAAGGACAGAAAGAAATAAGAGTGAACTAAATATTGAAATATTAATAAATTATTTGCCACAATGGCTCTTGAAGTAATCAGAAGTTCATTTTTATGAAGATAAATTGGACATGAAATTTTAAATAGAAGTGTATGTTTTCTGTAATTATTGTGATGCCAAACAGAACAGTGGGTGAAGTTCAAAGAAAAAGAAAATAAGAAATTATTTTATTTTACCAATTTTCAGCTGATAATTCCTATAATTACTACTTGAGTGAATGCAGGCAAAATTATAATACAATTTTTCCACAATTATTTGTTAGTGATTTGATATTATTCTTTGATTTTATCTTAACCCCTTAATTTAAGATTTAATGGCAAACAATAGGGTGGACATAGATTTAAGAATCTAGCCTAATTTTGTACTAATTTATTCCATTTTCTTGATGCCTTGTTTTGGAAATGTTAAATATGAAAATGTCATAGATTACTCTAGATAACTCAACGGCTTGAAAATTACCAATTATTTTGTTTTTCCCCTCTAGATAGAATCATAACTATGATTTTTTTTTAATCTGTATTTTCTATTCTATAGCAAAGCCCAACATATGTTTAAGTATAATATCAGCTCAGAGTTCACAGTATGAAGAATTTTGAACCGTTTTATATTTATCGTTTGACTTGGCAAGGAAAACAATTAATAAAATTTCTATTATCCTTCCTTCCACTCTCCAAAGGGGAATTAGGAAAAGAAAAACCTATATTGTACTAAAACCACAAAGTATTGCACATCGTCATAGCCCAAAGATAAAAGACAAAATTGCAATGATTCTGTGATTATTTCAAGCTATGCCTGGAATTATCTCAGGTTCACCTGCGTGAAAGAAATGTAGAGATAAGCTTGATTAAAGGCATGGATGAACCATTAAAAGAGATAAAATTCAGTCCTGAGAAAGAAGTCGGAGAAAGAAACTTTCACCTTGATTTTATTTGATGGAAGAGCTAGTTCAGGGAAACTGGCAGTCTTTCAAGTTCTGTTATTACATCCTGTAACAATAAAGGGCTGAGGCTATGGACAAAAAGGTGCATTGGAGCATTCAGGGAAATGATCATAACATCTCTTTATAACTACTTAAACCAAATACAGATATAGTCCTCATGACCATTCCTTTAGCAACTGTTCAAAGTTATAATGGAAATATAAAAAATGACTTATAACTGGTCCTCAAACGTACAGTCTTCACAGCATCCCCCTAAATGATCAAAATCCAGGAGCTTCAAACCTATATTTACGATGATTGCAGCAACCTGGAGTTATGTGACAGCCATTTGCAAACTTCCCAAACTTCCCCGAGTCTGGCTCCCCCTAGAAAAGCAAAGTCAATGGAGAGAGCTAGCTTCACTTAATAATTGTGTTATTCACTTAACAACAGCAATGATTCATTTAACAACCATGGTAAAAAAAAAAAAGTTTGTAAATTGATGGCACTCACGAAGTAGATAAATCAAAGTATATAAGCTGGTTGTCGGGGGAGGGGCGGCGGATGTGCAATTGTTCCAACGCAATTGCAGAAAATACAACTTCAGCAACAGAGTGGTCAGTGCCTGGAACTCACAACACCGGACTCTGTTGTTACACTCTCAAACCCCAAAACTTTAACCTTAAATTGTCAACATGGATCTCATCTCCATTCCTAAGAGGTCTGTAAGGGGGCATGCATAAGTGTACCAGTGTGCCTATCGTCCCTGTCCTACTAACCATTTTATTTGTATTATATATGTGTGTGTGTGTGTGTGTGTTGTTCAGCTTCCTCTCGGTGTATTATCCCACGTCATTATAGTGCTTTTAAAGTTGTAGCAACGTTTCAGCAGAATCTCATCTGCCATCATAAGGCGTCTGTATTGAAGTCCTGATGATGGCAGATGAGATTCTGCTGAAACGTTGCTAACAATTTTAAAAGACTACAATGACGTGGGATAATACCCGAAGGAAGCTGAACAGCACACATGTAAGTATCCGCAAAAACTTAAAAAAACATATATAGATAGATAGATAGATAGATAGATAGAGATATAGAGATATAGATATACAGATATATAGATATAGATATATAATGTTCATATTTATACTTTTTTTCTTATACATGCTTGACAAAATAAATAAATAAATAAATAAATAAACAAACAGTAGTAAGTGTGAGGGGGATCTTGGACTCCTATGGACAATCAGTAAAATATGATTGTAGCAGCATACTACAACTGCCAAAAAAGCCAACACAGTCCTAGGCTATGTTAACAGAAGGACAGAATTAAGATCATTTGAATTCACCCCCGAGGTCAAACACAACCCTGATGCGGCCCTCAATGAAATAGTTTGACACCCCTGATCTATATTAAAAATAAAAATAAAATATCTGTTTAACTTGCTTAATGTTGCCCCTCACCCCAAAACTTGACTAATACGATCGAATGAAAGGAAATTTTCTTCCCATCCTCTGTGGTCAGTGATCACCAAATATGATGGAGCCATTCTTAAGTCTCAAAAAGATTTGCTTGTGGAATAAGATTGCATCAATGTAGGATTCATTTAAAGCAGCGACCTCCAACCTTTTGGGTACCAGGGACCAGTACTATGGATCAGAGGGAACATGGTGTACTGCACATATTCCATGGATGGGACTTCACTTGTTTGCATGTGCCAGTTGCTGACATGCCACAGACTAGTGCTGGTCCATAGAGTGGGGGGTTGGGGATCCCTGATTTAAAGCATTAAAGCTGTTTTAAATAATTACTGTTGTTGTATAAAATGTTTGATTGCCCATATTTCCCCAGGACTATCTTCTTCTAACATTCTACTGCAGGTTTGCAAGCTTAAGAAAGAATAATGTTTAACTGTATTAGGGATGCATTCAATGTACATGGCTGACAGTTAAAGATTCTTTGTACATATTCCTAAAATCAAAACTACTAGAATTCATCTGATAAGAGCTTTCCTTGCTTTACAAAACTACTGAAGCAATCTTATTATCTTGGATCGTGTGCAGCTGTCAACAATGTGGGTGGTAATTTTTATTATCTACATTTAAATAATATTTGTTACTGTTTATACATAATTGTTTCCATCATGAGAACTAGAAAAGAAATATTTTAGTTTTTTTCTCACTTTCTCCCCAGCCATTCCCCAGCCCAGTATGCTGATCTTCTAGGCATTTTTTAGATCTCCATAGAAAAGATCTAGCTTTAATCCTAATAAACACTAGCTCTTCTTTTAGCTCAATTCTACTTGCTAATGGGTATGGATTGTAAATACATTTAAGCATGCTACACCCTCAAACAAAGTACAGTTACTGCTTCATCTAATAGCTCTATTCGTGCTGCCCTATAGCTGCTATCTCTAGATGATAATCTCCATCCTTGGTATCACTTCATCATATGAGGTCACAGGTCAAGGGGCACCCACTGGATCTTTCACCAGCTCAGATAAAAAAGAAAAATCAATTTCAATCATCATAAAATGAAACTACTGGTTATGTGTGCACACAGAAATAAGAAAAACATATCCCGCTAGGAAATATTAAAGCCGCTGACTGCCTCCTTGCTGTTCTAAATTGCAAATCCAAAGCAAACATATACTGAAAGTATATTAAAATCATTTTTCCTCTATTAGTAAAGATTACTGCAGATGAATGTGACTTATATTGATTGCTTATTGTTTATATGGTGTATATAAATATCACTATTTGTTACCTTTTTTTTGAAGTAAAATTATTAAATGACATATTAAATTAATGCAGTCAGCACCTGTGAACAAATGAATTATATTATATTTTAATGTGCAATGAATAGCATAAAGTAAATGTTATATGCAATGAGTAAAAATTCAAGAATTAATAGACATTTTAACTAACTCTTTATTAATTTTCTTTAATAGCAACAGCACTTAGACTTGTATACCACTTCACAGTACTTTATAGCTATCTCTAAATGGTTTACAAAGTCAGCATATTGCCTCCAAAAATCTGTGTCCTCATTTTACCAACCATGGAAGGATGAGGATCAAACCCGTGGCAGTCAGCAGAATTAGCCTGCAATACTGCATAATAACCATTGCACCACCACAGCTCAGTAAAATCATGCTAGAAGCAGATTGATACTATTATTTTAAATGAATCTATTACGTACTGTATTTTTTGGATTATAAGCCACTCCGGACTATAAGATGCACCTAGCTTTTGGGGAGGAAAACAAGAAAAGAAAAAACTGCCTCTGCCTCTGCCTCTGCCTCCTACGAATTTGCCTCCTTGCAACAAACAGCAAACAGCCTGGTCAGCTTCAGCACAGCCTGATTTAGCATGAGCAGCTAATTGGCAGTTGGATCTGCCTCCCAGAATACCAACGATCAGCTGTTCCAGGCTGCAGTGATTGCCATCACCCATTGGCGCCACCAACGCCTATCATTGCTGCAATCTATCACCACCTCTGGATGCCCCATTTTTGGCCTCCGCATGCCCCATTTTCAACCTTTGTACATCCCATTTTTGGCCTATGTTGCCAATGGGCAGCAGCGATCCCCTCTGGAACAACTGACTGTTGGTATTCTAGGAGGCCGATCTAACTGCCAATCAGCTGTTTGTGCTAAATCAGGCTGTGCTGAAGCTGACCAGGCTGTTTGCTGTCAGGAGGCAAATTGCTGGTAGGCAGAGGCCGAAGGGTGGAGGCCGGTGGGTAGGCGGGGCTTCATCAACATTCACTCTATAAGATGCACAGACATTTCCACCCACTTTTGGGGGTGGGATGGAGAAGTACGTCTTATAGTCCAAAAAATACGGTATATTCATTGCAACTTCCACAGTTGCAGAGAATCCAGCAATAGAAACATATTGTGCAACAGCTTGCCAGATAAGTTTCACCAACAATAAGTAATTTTTATTCCATTTAAATGGCTGTAAACAATGAAAATGATTAAGAACTACAGACATATAGTCAGAATTTAGAAAATTGGCAAAATAATTACAGAAATAAAAATAGTACTCTACAGAACAAAAATGTGGCTATTTTGTAGGTTTAAATATGTTTGACCAAATATTTTAATAAATTCATTAGATGGGCTATTTCCTTTTACCTTTTCTTTTTATTCTTCTCCCAAGAAACCATTTATTTTCATCCAAACAAAGAAAGCCATTTATTTTACATATGAGTTTGTATATTCATTCATTTTCATAAAGATAAAAGACATTATTAATAATAATAATCGATGAACACATGAATTTCCTTGAAGAGCATCCATAAGCTTCAACTGAAATTCCTTGACTCATAGTACAGCGTGTGGCCATATAGGCAGTTCTTGGAGCCCATATAGTGACCCACATTATAACACTGCTCCTGCACTGGTTACCAGTTTGCTTGCAAATGCAATTCACGATATTGGTTATTACCTTTAAAGCCCTGTATGGCATAGGTCGAGATTACCTGAAGAACCATCTCACCCTGCCTGCCCTACCTGTGCCAAGAGAAGAGGCCAATGAGCCAAGGAATTTCAGCTGGCGAGGCCAGGAAAAGAATCTTCTCTGCTATGGCTCCTGACCTTTGGAACATCTGAGATAAGATTGGCTTCCATCCTTCTGACCTCCTATAATGGCCTGATGACCTGGTTCTGCCAGATGGGCCCTCGAAAGGGGAGCATCAAACTGGAGATGAAGAGGCAAACCAACCTCTCTCTCCCAACACATCCTGTTCCCTCCCTTCCCATCTTTTTATTATAATTAAGAACCAGGGATGCAGTGGTTAGAATGCAGTACTGGAGGCTAACTCTGCTCACTGCTAGTAATTTGATCCTGACTAGTTCAAGGTTGACTCAGCCTTCCATCCTTCCAAAGTTGGTAAAATGAAAACCCCGATTGTTAAGAGCAATATCTGACTCTGTAAACTGCTTAGAGATGTCTGTAAATCACTCTGAAGAGGTAGTGCTATTGCTACCGTGTTTCTCATTTAATAAGGCTGGGTCTTTTTTTTTTTTTTTGTGAAGCCTGAAGAAAATGGCTAGGATGTCTTTCAGAGGTGAATTTCTTCCCTCCCTTGCCCTAGTGCGCCCTGGCCACTAGATCATGGCAGAGCACAGGAGGGTTCCCTACCCCGCCCAAGTGCCTTTGCTGCCAGACCCAGGTCACCAGGCGGGCAGTGTCTGCGTGGATGTCGTCCGGCAGTGTTTCAACTGCTTCTCAGGCCTCCGCAGCTTCCACAGTTTCCCACCCGGTGTTGGCACCTCTCTCGCCAGTGCCGCCTCCAAAAACAGCATCTGAGTCACTCACAACTTTCCCCCCATCCCTGTAACAACAGGAAAAAAAAAGATTTTGAGTTCCTGGGAGCTCTGTGTGCTGCTCATTTTGGTTCAATCCTGAGTGGCGGGAGGGTGGTAAGAAGAGCCCAAGCGAGGGTCTCTCTGTGCGCTACCCTTGGTGTCCAGCGCGCCTCAGTCTCTGCCCAAGTTTCCAAAAGTCCCAGGTGCGCAGTCCGTTTTCTGCATTCCAAGTGCGCGCCCAGGCCGAGCGTGCAAGCTGTCCTCTCTTTGCCAGCACCATTCTCAACAACAGCGGGTGGCAGCAGCGGAACCGTAGAAGCATTCAGCTGTTTTCTTGGGTGGGGGAACGCCACCTCCGCGCAACTTCCACAGTTCCTGCCACTGCCTCCGCTGTTTTGGAGACAGCGCTTGGTGAGAAGGAACAGCTGCAGCTCGGTCTGTAGCAAAGGCACTCGGCGGGGGTAGGGAGCCCTCCGTGCTCCACTATGATCACGTATTAGGACGGCTTGGATGGGCGAGTTTGTAGTGCCTAGAAGGCAGCCTATGGCCAAGTTCCACCCACCTTCCCCATTTTGCATGCTTTTATAAATAGGCCTAAATTGGGGGGAGGGGCTTAATTTCATTTTATGCCTAGAAAACATGCTGGGTCTTCCTATGGGGGGGGGCGTATTGTTGGAGAAACACAGTGTTATTCTATTTTTCATTGTAATTTCCAATTTATCATTTTATAAATATTTATCTTTTATTCTTTAAATGTTTTTAATAATTTTATTCTTTGAATGTTTTTAAGAATATAAGCCACCCAGAGTCACTTCAAAATGAGATGGCTTGCAAATAAATGTAATAAAAAATCAATTTTATGTAACAATGGAAGCTTCACATCTATTTACTAGGGCTGTAGAAATGTTCAGTTCAGAGTTGTGACAAAAAAACCACTGTGCTCAAATCTCTAAATCAACTCTATGATTTTGATCAAACCAACATAGTCTTTGACCTGTTTAGCAACTGTTCACTGTGACAACAGTGATGAAAAAACTAATTTTGTGATCAGTCTTCTCATTAATGACCTTATATACATGTAGAGCAAAACAAAGCTGAAGCACAGTAAGTACAGTCATGGTTTCACTTAATACTTGCTTTGCTTAATGAATAAGTTGCCAGTCCCAATGTAATCAGTGAATGAGGGCTGCCTATATTCAAATCAGTTCAATGCCAAATAATGTAACCAAACTATTCAGACAGGTATCAAAATCAAGAAGGTAGTGAACATGCACCTCCTGGGAACTTTATCTCTTATGTAAAGAACACATCATTTTCGTGTGCTTATACAATAGCACCTGTCAGGTTCCAACTAGTACAGCAATGACACCCATACCTTTGATTAATGACCCTAATTGGGACTGGCAACTTTGCTGCTCAACGAAGCAGATACTAAGTGAAACTATGGCTGTACCAATAGTTACAATCTTACTTCAGCTTTCCTTTGCTTTACAGACCTGTAAAAGTCATAAAGATAGAGTCATAAACATAATTTTGTTACAAAATTACTCATTCATCATAGTTGCTAAGTGGAACAATCACCACAGCAGATGGAAGGACACAAGACTATTCAATTTTATCTCTTTTGTTTGCCTCCTGATTAGTCTCTTGCCCTTTGGAATGCCTGCTTAGGCATGCTTAGTTGCCTGCTTAGTGTCTTGCACACATTGAAAGCAATGCAGCCAAGATAAGAGCCATAAACATGTTTTGCAAACACCTTATTCTTCTGAAATTTATTTCTCTCCAATCACGTTGTTCCATGGGGGGGGGGGGGGGNGGGGGGGGGGGGAATAAGTGGTTTCTTTAGGTTCTTCTTTTTCTCCTTTGACCTTTTACCATTTCTGATACAATCACATTGCAGAACAGTAAACTCAGCTTACTCTCTTGATTTCTTTTCCTCTTCAATCTCTCTGCTCTGCAGGGGATGGGATGGGAGAACAGCCAAGCAAAGGAGACAATGATTTCTTTAGAAAATTAGTCATTTCTTCTCCTCCGCCATGGCAACTTCAGATAGCAGAGACTGGAGAGACAGAGGTTTCAAGAGAGTAGTCATAAATTGTTTGCATAGTGCACCTGCAGCTCCCAGTCCTGGACTGCTACTGCAATCACAATGCTTTCAATGTGTAGAAAAACAGACAACATATATTCTTGCAATCCTTTCTCCCCTATCATTCTGCTTTGTGAGGGCAGGAACAAAAAGACACAGCTCAAGCAGAAAATAACATAGACTTGACTGAGGATACTGCAAATGTCATCAATGATCATAAATTGGTCGTAACATTTTTTTTAGCACTGTCATAGCTTCAAATGATTTTCTGAACAAATGGTTGGTAAGCAACGACTGCCGATACCTGAACATTATTAATATAATTCTAGGTAGTCAGATCTAATATGTGGATATAAAATATCAACCATTTAAACTTTGCCTTTGAAAGCATATTGTAAAGAACAGATTAGATTAAGTTAAATAGAAAAGTATACCAGATGTGCTGCTAGTTGCTATACCACATCTTGCTAAGTTGGAGTACCAGTGCCCACAGAAAAATACAGTCTTAAAATATTTTGAGATATTTTTAAGAAACTGCAAAACAATAAAAGAAAAAGTAATAAATAAAATTTAACCCAGCCTGACTAAATTTTTTAGCTTCAGGCCAAGTATGTATTTCTGCAAGGCAGAAGAACTGCTAATGGAAAGAATATTGAAGAGATCAGTTATTTTCACTTGTCAATGTGCTGGTTGAGTGCTTCAGGATTTATTTAAAGACTTCTATTCAAAAAGTTGAATAATTATGGAGTAGATTCCAATAATAGTATTAGAACCAATTACAACCAAACCTCAACCATTTATTGACCATTTCAGTTAACAATCATTCACAAATACAACCATAATAAATGGTAATAAACCATAATTTTTAAAAATCATTTTATGAACAATTCATACTACTTACAACCAAGTTGCTAGGCCTGACAACAAAGCACACTGGAATGAGAGTAACACTGCTGTCTCCACCTGAGAAAACTTTATCTGAAAATGACAACAGCAGCCAAGGATCTTTACAACATCACTGTCTTCCATACACACAACACATAAACACTTAGTCACAAGGCTTGCTTAGGAACCATTTCACTTAGCATCCATTTCACTGGAACAAAATGCAGTGACTAAATGAGAGACGGTAATCTGATTTTTCAGTGAGTAAACAGAGAATTATTTTTCCTATGTTTGTTTTAGTAGTTTCCTTTTGCCAGTCTTTCTGCAAGTTAGTTTGCTAGTAACAATTCCCAGTCATCTACCTGCTCTTATGGCTCTGAGATGGAAAATAATGAGCTCATTCTGAGTTCTCATTTTTTTAAATAAGCTGGTTTTGTCTGATCATGAAGTGAAACACATTTTCTATTTCATGAGGAACTCTAGTTCTCCTTTAAATTATCAGAATAATTGTAATTCCAGCTTCTATTTTCAGCTAACTGAAGTTTAGGAAAGTTTGAAAAGCAAAAAACTCCTTAGCTCCATCATCACAGGCTGCTGATTTCTTATTTGAACATTTTGGGATCTTTCTAAAGTTTTGTATCCCTTACTTGCAAAACTTTACAGAGTATGCAAAGAATTAAGAGAGCTGTGAAAACCTACATCCTGTAAGTTGCCTTACAGTTTTTGACAACCATGCTCTGTTTCTAAGACCTTTTGCCCTTCTTCCAGACATACAGACCAAGAACTCAAATGAACATATTCGCTGTAGTTTGTAGAGTAAGGACTCTTGATAATTTAAAAAAAAAACTATATCTGAATGTTGAAATGATCACACTGAGTCAGAATGTCAACCCTGAAGCTGACCTGACCAAAGCCATTTTGAGGTTTCACTATTGCCACACTGGAGCTGAGGGATAGGGAAGAGGAACTGAGATAGTGGGGGTTTTGTAGCCAAAACAAAATACTTTCTCCTGAGAACCAAGGACATTCCCATAAGTAGCCGGATAGACGAGGAATGAAGTTACCTGGCAACTGGATGTCATCCTGATTGAACCATGTGACTGATTGTTGGGGAAAGTGGGGAAAACTTTTACTTTTTATTAGGTGAAAACCACGGGAAATTCAGAGTTGGTTTTCATCAGTTCGTACCAATATTATATGTCAAATAAAACTATTCTTTGAGGAACCTACCTGACTTGGACTTCTCTTTGCTATGGGCAAACAGACTTGGAACCCTGACACAGAATTTATATTTCAGACAAAAATGAACATACAGAGGATTCTACCAAAAAACATCTAAATTAAAAATATGATATATCAGGCATTATGATTAGAACATATGGAAATAATTAAAATATAACCTGTTCTAGCTGCATATTAAAGTTAGGGTTATAATGCATTCTGCATATTATTTTAATGATTTTAACTACCCAGAATCCATGAGGATTAAAATGATAAATAAAGTGCATAAAGTTTTAAACTTTAAACACTTTATATCCCCTATAAATTTATTTAAGCCTTAAGCAAAATGTATTGTTGAAGGCATGATACCAGTGGTAAGATGTTGCTGGTTCGGACAGGTTCTGGCAAACCGGTAGCTCCTACAATAAGCTGGTCTTATCCACCCACCCCTGCACTATCCTACATTTCTGTGTTTTTCACTCAGCTGATTTGCATGGCATGGTGGGTGTTTACACCTCTGTTGTTTTACTTACCAGGGCTTCCCTAGAAGGTAAGCTACAGAGCTCAAAATTGATTTATTTTGAATGCTGCGCATGCGCTCATAGAACCAGTTGTTAAAATACACATTTTGTTTTAATAAAGTGTTAAGGAAGGGATCATGAACATGTATTATCCACCCTTCTATCTCTTTAAGGCCTCCTAATTCAAAAACATTTTCCTTGCCTACACTGTATATTAATACTGAATACCAACAAAGTGTTCAAAACACAAACATAACACTACATAATTCTTTAAAATGGTGCTTCTTTTCCCACCGTTGCACATCACTTCCATCATTTGTTAATTACAGAAGGCAAGTGGAAGATTCCAGGGAAAAACACAGCTGCTTTAAAAAGTTATAGGTAGATACATTTTGCTTCTTTCACCTTTTGGGCATTGAAGGATCTTTTTAAAATTGAACCTAAATTCAATCTGAATCAGAGCATTGATGGCTCTGATCCTGTTTTGAGACAAGTATTTAATTCTAACAATATGTAATGTTGTATCAGGGAGAGACATAATATTAAACTTTATTGCAATAAGAATTGCCAAGTGCTCTCCAGAGACATGATAAATTACTACTGCTACTAAGAACCATCAAGATCTTAAAGCTACTTGTTCTGGTTGACTTACCACTTTAATTCAGTGTCCAACAATCCTAGTCACAGAAAAATATAGTTCATGAAAGCCATAATTAGGTACATTCTTCCTAAGTAAACCTTTCAATTCCTTATTCCCTTTGATATGTACCTTCTTCAATGATGTGCATATTTCATAAATATAATTTCCCATAATATTTGTATTGGGGTCCTACCAACTGAGGATATGAAAACTAAATAAATTAGGACATTTTATGTAATAACATTGAGAGGCTAGTAGCATCAGTGGATTTCAGCCTCAATTCCTAAATATCACTCAACTCTAGGAAACAATCACCAACGTTCTTCAAACTATCCAATTTGAAGTTCCAAACCCAATCTTATTTTAGAACATTAGTTTTATTCTGCTCCAGCCCATAGCCTGGGGAAACAACCATTTAAATAAAGTCAGAGTGGGGCCATATTGATCTCAAGAAAAATGTTGTTCTAGAGATGAAGTGTTACCAGTTTCCTGGGTCCAATCACATAACCTTTAACCCATTGCTTAAACAATGGGACTGGGAACATGATAATTCTATAAGATTCTGAAAACATTTCATCATTGAACATTCTAAAACAAGCGTGTCGAACTCAAGCCTGGCGGGCTGAATCCAGCCCCCGGCGTGCTTAGATCTGGCATGCATGGCTATCCTGGAAACAGTGAACGATGCAGTCCTCCCAAGCTGTTTTCAGCCATGATGGCCTCCTGCAACCCTCTGCCAATGAAAATGGAGCCTGAGGAGGCTGTATGTGACTGGTCCAGGCTCCATTTTTAGCTGTGACAGCCTCCTACAGCCCTCTGCCAGTGAAAACAGCCAGTGGCATTGAGCTGGCCACGCCCAACCTGGCCATGCCCTCCCAGAGCAAACACAACCCTGATGCGCCCCTCAATAAAATAGAGTTTGACATCCCTGCTCTAGAATGAGCCTTGTGATCAGGCCACCGTCGTTCATCCCAGTTACTTAATCTTTCATAAGTGATAAAATCATGGAGATACTTCACAGAAACTTGAACAGTAATATCTAAAAGGCAGGAGAGGGTCTCAGCCAAACTGCAGTTGTCAGAATTTTGGAAACAAATCGTGTGATTAGGTGATTTCTAAAAAAGTTAAAATATGTGGTCTATAATGTCCTTGAAACATCACATAATACTCAGACAAAAGACTGTGCTAACTTAGGAATCAGTGGCCATATTGACTCAGTGAATAAGCCAGTTAAGAGTCAAAATGATGCTTTGCAAGAATAAAAACCCTTCCTGTCTTTCTTATGCAATGCATCACAGAGATTAGGACGAGGACCTTCAGCAATATGTAGCATACAATCAAACATGGGCCTCTGTATATTACTTCAAAATTTCAAATACTTTCTTCATTATGGAAGAGGAAAACCTAATCCTAAACAGCATACTTTCGGCACAGGAAGAGTCTTCCCCGTTCAGATTAGAGTTCCATTTTTCTAAATGCAGGTCCAAAACAGAGTGAAATTCCTAACAGCGAAGGTTTGGTTATAAACTGCTGACCTCAAAGTCCTACTTTTTATTAAAATTTCTTTTAATTATTTTAATTATTTCTTTTAGCAAGTTCTTGAAGTCAATTTACCATTATGTGACTCTCCACAGTTCTCTTTCAAATGTAAAGCATGTACAACCTAACTGTTCACAATATAATTTTCCAAATCCAAGATCACAACCAGAGATAAAGCCTACATATTTAGAAAGAAGCACACACAGAGCTGGGTTCTCCCTTTGATAGCTTCATCTGCAGAAAAATATCTGATGGTCTGTACCTATGGCAAACTCCATAGGACTCAGGAATGGTATTTGGTCTATGCAAATGACTAAATTGCTCTAAATGGGGAACAGGGCAAATTGCCATGTCCTGAAACAGCTTTCTTTTCACTCCATTATGAGAATGATACACGGTTAAACAACTCACTTGTAAGTAATGGAATTTTCTTAAAGACATAGTCATTCCCTAATTTGCAGTCTGACAACCCGAGTTTTGAAACTTGAAGTTTGCCTTTTGTTCCCCATTTATATAGAAAAAGAAGACACAGATCACCTAATATATCATATAAAACAGGAAAACCTACAAATGTTTTCAAAAATACGAGTCCCCACAATCATGGATATTTTTAAAAAATGAACAGTAGGGAGCAGCACAATGATGCACAGGAGATGCATTATAAAAATGACAGATTGCAAATCAAGATCATCCCTAAGTATACATCAGTTTTGGCTCAAATCAAAATGAGTACAACTTCAAATAATAAAAGACTTGCTTTTTCTTTCTTTTTTTAAAATTTGTATCTGGAATTCCTTCTATGGTATATAAAAACTATAGAAATCAGAGAAATTGTTTGACTATCTGATGTGCAATTACCTTATGAACAGCTCTAGGGAACTACTTAAGCATCTGCCGTAACTGTACATAATAGTAAACACAAAAGCAGAAAAGGCATGTTTTTGCAGGCTGTCACAATAACATGGCATTGTGTACAGCTATAAAGGATACAAAAGAAACTATTACTCAGTCACAAAACAAACTCCACTCTCTTCAACCTTCTAACAGGAACCCTGGGATCCTGAAGACTTTCTTTCTTTCTTTCTTTCTTTCTTTCTTTCTTTCTTTCTTTCTTTCTTTCTTTCCTTTCTTTCTTTCTTTCTTTCTTTCTTTCTTTCTTTCTTTCTTTCTATCACACAATCACATGTTTTTGTTTCTCCTTCTCCCCTTCTACCATTTAGTTGGGAGTAAAATTATCGAGATGAAGCCAATTTTCACAGGAGCTTCACAGACAGCAATAGAAGTAGTCTGTCTTACAAAGCATACAAATCTGCCTTATTACAAATACATGTCACATATCTGGGAGAAAGCTTCCACTGTTCAGTTTAAAGACATGAGCAGCAAGGAAGTCCTCCTTTGCAAGGGCGGGAGCCCAGAGAATAGAGGGGAGTCAAGTTGGAAATGAGCATGGCATGAACAGTCAATGCCTCTGGAATCTGCTTTGTAACGAAGTGGGGAAAATAATGAGCAGCTTGAAGCATTTCTCCTCACCAGAGCAATTACAGTGGACCCTCCTCTCCATCACGCCTGTAATGGGGAGCTAGCAGTTTCAAGGCAGCCGAAACAAGATGTTTCCCGGCTGCTGCTGCTGCTTCTTTTTTTGAGTAACACATAACGGTTACTTGCACTAAGCTACTTTTTACGACGGGTGTCCTTTCCGAAGAAACTATAGTCTCTCAACTGCGTAAGTCCGCACGAGAACAGGGTTGCCACCCACATTTCTAAAGCGAAGCATGCAGGAGAAAAGAGGGAACGGCAGTCACAATGGGAGGGAGAGATCAACCAGTCTTTAACCAGTGGAGTAAAGCTTCAAAGCACTCGAAGAAATACAATGGGGGAGGGGGAGAACACGAGAGAGAGAGAGAAAGAGAGAGAGAGATGAAACACACGCATCTCTTATGTTATGTTGCTGCGTCCGCGCGCATTTCCACTCACACACTCACACACAGACACCTTCCTTCATACACGTGTCCAGTTTGTTTTCCTTCAGAAAAAAGAAAAAAAGAAAAAGAAGAAGTAAAGGGTAGAAAGAACGACACCTGTTATTCAGGAGAAGGGAGCCCTTCCGCTTTGCCCCTTCAACACCTGTTCCTCAGAAGGCTCCGAATCTGCGCCGAAGAAGTCCCGCAAAGGGAGGGAGCTGGCTCGGGGGGGGGGGGGG
>BHFT01015219.1:0-33094 GCA_004320025.1 Laticauda laticaudata | reverse complement strand
GAGAAACCGGGAGAGGGGGTGGTGGTGAGGGTGGGCAGAGAGGCTTCCGAAGCGGACAATGGCTCCTCGACTTTTAAGATGTGCCCAGAGAGGCCCAAGAGCCGAGAGCGGAAGGAGGAGTTGACTTGGCGCCGGAGGAGTCTCCAAAGGTCAGGGATACAGCCCGAGTTGCCATGCCATGCTGCGCCCGCGCGCACCCCCAAGCCAGGCAAACCCGCCGGAATGCGAAGCGGGCTCCACGCCCCGCCACCCTTCCTGCCCTGCGCGGACTCACCTCGCCCCGCCGAGCCTTCCCTCCTGGCCATGGCGCGCAGGGTCGGCGAGCGAGGTGGTCCCTCGTGTCCGCGTGCTCCCTCGCTTCGCGCGCCCGGCTGGCTGGCTGGCTGGCTGGCTGGCTCAGTTCGCGCGCCCCGCCAGCCGCTCCATGCCTCTCTCTCTTTCCCGCCCCCTCCCCCCCACACGAAAAAAAAAAAAAAAAAGCACAACTTCCTCAACAAACTCCTCCGCTCGCCGGGCGGCATCCGCCTCCCGCTTCCAATCTACCCCTCTCAGGCCAACCAACTGGCGGCGGCGTTAAGCCGAAGGCAGCCGAAGAGGGGAAGCCGCTGACAACGCAAGCGATGATGGCGCTTGTGTGCTCGCCTGAGGTGCCCTCCCCTTTTCGAGAAACGAGGGGTGGTGGGTGTGTCGGGAATGAGGTAAGGAGAATGGGATATAATATTTCTGAGGTGCGGGGTGGTGCTGGCGTGGGTTGTGCTGTACAAAAAAACACCCGTTCCTCTCGGGCGTGAAGGGAAGACAGTGGAGATTGTGACGAGGATGACTCAGCGCGTGCTCACACACAGAGTGGGGCCGCGGGGTAGTCACAGCTAAGAGAAGCGAGAGAGGAGGAAAAAAGAGAAAGAAACCCACGCCGGATTCCCCTCACGCGACCACTCACCCGGGAAAGCCGAAGCGAACTCGCGCCATCCTCTCATCTCCAGCCTGTTGGCGACCGCGAGTTGTTTGGAGCGCCGTTCTCTTCTCTCTCGCACACACATACCACACACCCATGTTCAACCGAGGACAAACTTTGCAAGAAATTGCAGTTTTGCCTACTCTTCCTCCCCCGCCCCCCGCGTTCTCTGGAAGGAAGCGCGTGAAGAGTAGCGTGGAGGGGGGAATGTGGGAGATTTGCCAGCGGACGCAGACTGAAAACGAAAACTCCCCCCCTTGCCTGGCACCTCGGCGGCATGGTCGCCGTCGCCTTTCGGCCGAGCAAGTGCATCTGTTTCGTTCTCACTTCTCCTTTCCCCGCTCGCACCACGACTTCCACTCGTGAAAAGGGAGGGGGAGAGGTCCTAATAACACCTGGAAAGAAACTAACTTTAATTTGCCAATTTCGTAAATGGTGGAGTTAAAGAGAGTTGCTGGAAAAATTATATATAGTTACATTCTTTTTTTACAGGAAGAAAACAAGAGTGAATGCTAATACCTTCAAGGAGGTTATTTCTTTCCACCATGAACTTACCGGGACTTATATGAGCGAGTGATGTCTAAAGAAAACTTAATTTACAAAGAGATTTGTTCAGAAATTCTATTGATTCCAAGGCATATTCCTTGGGGGGACAGGAGGGGAAATCAGATCTCTGACTCATTCTTTCATAGTCTTGCACCTTTGTACACTTCTTTGTAACCGTCAGCCATTTTTCGTTAATGAGCCCTGTTGCAGAAAAGATAAAATTTTGAGTGGAAGGAGGGGGAAGAAATCCTCCCAATGGACCAGTTCTTGAGAAGTAGTTTGTTGCTGTACATGTCAGTGTTGTTATTTATTTATTTTTCCCTTCCTGGAAAACATCATGTACTGGAAGAACAAATCAACTGAAGAACTGTTTTTGTTTTGTTTTGTTTGTTTCCTCCTGGCTCCTCTCAGTCACCCATGAAAATTTAATGAGGCATTTAAGGCTGCTACCTTCAGAGTCAATGAGCTGAGCATATGTAGTCTAATGCACTTTCTGTTGAGGCAATAGGTCTACTGCCTAGGTTTCTATCTCAGCACTGGGCCTGTGAAAGCAGACCAGAAGTCATAGAGAAGCTATCGTTTCAATGCAGAATTCACGACCCATTAAACCTATTCTGCTATACCAGCATCTCCACACACAGCACCTTCTTCATTCCCTACAAGCGCGGGGGGGGGGGGGGGGGAGATGCGCATTCATATCACTTCCTGAAAGAATCTTTGTTTAAGAAACTATGCAAAACATTGTCTGTCAAAAAGCATCTTCAAAAATTAGGTTAGCAAGGAGTTAGCCTGACGCCTGTGAACTTGGAGCAAATTTTTTTGTAGGTAGCAAAAGATGACACCACTATCATATGTTAGACCACCAATTTAAGAGCCATGGAAACTTCCAGTGTGACCATATGCTCATACCATTCACAATGTACATAAAGGATTAAATGAACAGCAGGTCCACCAGCTTCCCCTCTTCTCAACGTTCAAGCAGTATTAAGCAGCTCCTGCAAAGTCTATGCACATTTTAAAAAGACTTATTTTTTTAAAAAAAATATTTATGCTGGTTCAAACTAAGGTCCTATTGTAAGAATTGCTTGCAACACTATTCTAACATTTATGTGGCCCAGAGGTAACACAAGTTATAAATAAAAATATCCTATCTTCTGCAAGTCAGAAGAGGATCATAAATGGAAAACTGAAAGGTGGAAAAGTTTAATAAAGCTGCAGAACAGCAACTGGACATGCCCCTCTCAGCCCCTACCATGTACAGAGGTGATATTCAGCAAGTTCTGACCAGTTCTGGAGAACCATTGGCGGAAATTTTGAGTAACTTGGAGAACCAGCAAATACCACCTCTGACTGGCCCCACTCACATCTATTCTCTAATGATTGGCTGGGTCTTCTTTGGTTGCCCTGCACAGGAGAATGAGCTGGAAAGCAGGTTAGTGGAGTAGGGAGGGAATGGGGATTTTGCAGTAACCTTCCCCCTGCCACGCACACCAAGCCATGCCACACTCACTAACAGAACACACTGCCATGCCCACAGAACAGGTAGTAAAAAAATTTGAATCTCATCACTGACCATACATACTATAAGTATTCTCCGAGCTTGGTTGGTTTTTTGCAGATTTCATTCCCCAAACTAGGTAATATCATCAGTGCTAGCTCTGTATATATTAATAGGTATTAATGGATATCAAAATAAGAATCTTTGGGAAATTTAAACTACAGTCAAAAGGGATATTGTTTTGAGTTCTTTTAGACATCAGCATTTGGCTACGGAAGAGAATTGTCATAGTGCGCCCATAACTAATAGTAAAACTAAAATCATGCCCAACAAAAAGCATCATTCATATATTGCTTTATATGGACAGTAGCCATTTTAGAATTAGTCTGCTTTTTATCTATGCTTTTCCATATGCATGAATAAATACATAGGCCAGCTTCCAGTTAGATTCTAATATGTTTCCAGAAAAAAAACACACCAGATATTTTCTGCCTCTGAAAGGAAAAAAACCATGACTTACAAAGGTCTTCTAAGAAATTTCAGATGTGACTGAACTTTTAAACCTGAGTCTTCCAAGCCAATATTCCTTTTTTTGTTTAATCATTGCTAGGCAACTTTTTTTAAAAAATAAGGAATTTTGTTAGTGTTAAGGAATATATCAGATAGTACATGGAAAAACAGGGCAAAATCTGAAAAAGAATGTAGTTGATGAAAAGTTACCGACATAATAAGCATCTCTTCAATTTGTTTTCATTTGTATCTATCTCTTTTACCAATTCTGCTAAATAAACACATTGAATTCTGTTCTTTCCATTCCATCTTTACATTTCCCAGAGCTTCAACTATCTTCTGCTATAGGATTCATTTTAAATGCATCTTAATTTATCTTTTAATAGTTGACATGGGTTAGTCTCAAAAAATTATAAGGACTAAATTATTTCACATAAGTAGCTTCTGTTGGCAATTCCTTAAACCAAATGCATCTTTCATTAACATCGTGTAATCCTAGGAAGAGATGCAGTTGCTTTATTGTTGCTGATAGATCCAATTTGACATCCTCCAAATGTTCTAGTGCACGAATGTCAAACCCACGATGTCCTGTTGCTGTCATATGACATTTCACAATGTTTTTCCTACTTGTGGAGCTGGGGTGAGCATGGCCTGCATATGACAGATCAACTGCGGACCGCCAGTTTGACTCTCCTTGTGCATCCTTCTCTCTTCAGTTCAGAATGGTGTGTGACCCTACTTTCTACTTCATGTGGAGAAGAGTCAATGGTGGCCATGAATGCATCACTTTAATTTTTCTCGAGCCATTATAAGCATCCCCACCAGGATGGCACCTAAGGAAGACAGGAAACACGTAAGAACATGCTGTGTCTGTAGGACCCAGCTTGCCCACCTAAAATCTTGCTGCTATACACTAGCTATAACTGAATTAAATGTCCCCAATTTTCGTTTGGACAATGATTATACAATACAATTCTGTCTATTAAGTTGCTACTTTAATATTTTTGGATTATCAGTTGTGACTGTTGTTACTTTCATAAATTGCAACTTTTCTATACAGAGCAATGCCAGACCTTGTTTATGGAAATACAAAAGTTGAATGATAGCTAATTTGATGTTATAACTCATTGATTCTAATCACACACAATATATAATATATATTTTACACAGTTTATAAATATATTTCATATTTGCTCATGAGATTTGGTATGAATAAATGAGCATGCTGTAATTATACTGTGCAATTTTCTATATAAAAATTAAAATAAAATTGAACAGAGTTGAAAAGTAATTTGAATTGCAATTTTTCATTGTACCCTTTCATTATGCAAGAGTTACCATAAGCAATCTGTTCCAATTTAATGCAAAATATTTTTAGTTCATAGCTTTACGTTGAAGATAATTGAATGAGGGCATTTACATGCACATGAATATTTCTCCCCATAGCAAGAGAAACAAGCATTATACTAGCACAGTTCTGTCATGAAAATCTATCCATACATTGATTTTAAAATGTAATATTTTTAATTTGATAAAATTTGGTTTCTAATGAGTATATATGAATTTTTACTTATTTACTTGTTTATCAAATTTGTATGTATGCTTATCTCACAAAAAAGTGATTCTGGGCAATGTAACATATATAATTTAAAAACTCAATAAATAAATAAAACATTTATTATTCAAAAAAGTATGAGTCAGTGGTTGCTAATTTGTCTTCAGGTACAACTCAAAGTACTGGTTATCACCTTTAAAGCCCTGCACTGGTGTTTACAGGATCTTCTGCCCCTGGTTATGTCTACCTAGCTCAGAAGATGGAAGGCAGGTATATATTTTGTGGGTCTCACTTACTAAGGAAGTTCCCCTGATGGAACCTAAAAGAAGGGCCTTCTCTGAAGTGGATTCTTTCTTTTGGAACAGCATTCCCTTGGAAATAAGGTTTCTCCTACTTGCTACTTTCCCAGAAGGCCCTGAAGACATGGATCTGGGGATTGTCTAATCATGTTTGTTGTTGCTACTGATGGATGGGGTTCTGCGGTTTTTACAATGTTGATTTTTAATGTTGAATGCCACCTGGAGTCTCTATATGTGAGTTGGGCAGCTATATAAATGTGTTAAATTAATACAGAAATAAAATCTCAACATATTCCAAAAGCCCAACTTCATGAATAGTGTCTCATATCCGGTGATCTGTACCCATATATACAGACTCTGACAGAGACACAGAGACACACAAAAACACACCGGAAGGAGGGAGAGAGTAAGTGTATAGCATTCCTTGAAGGCTACACTAAATTCTTGAATGACAATTCCCACACTTCTGTCCCTGCCCCAGGATCTTGGTTGATGCCATACCCAACACTCAACTGTGGATATCTCCAAAAGAGCTAGCTGCCTAATCTCCTCAGACAGGTTTCATGATACATGCCAGGTTGGCCTTCTTACCAATGATTAAATCACAAGTGAGGGACCCCTTATAACAGACAGAGCCAACTTGAAGCAGCAACAAATAGCCAGTCTGCTGATAGGTACCAGGTCCAAAACTGGGGAACTAGAAAGTAAGACTGGTGTAAAACAGTGGTCCCACATTTTCCAAGAATGACCTGCTCCCCATCTTACACCATATCTCCCCATTTGTATTCTAAAAGGAATTTTGGAGAAGGCTATGTTTGTTCCTCAAATATTTTTCCAATAAAAGTAAAGTGTTTTTTTTCACTCTTGGTTTCTACCAAAAGTTCTGTTCTGCTTGATGATTACGGGAGAAGATGAGGCAATTTAGTGCCTCCTGAGATCCAGGTAAGATCTAAGGAAAGCATTGAAGATGGAATTATTTCACAAAGCTCTTAGTTGAAGAGAACAGGGGTGTCAAACTCACGTCATGGCAGCATCACATGTCGTATTGGGATTTTTTTCCCCCTTCACTAAAGTGGTCATGGGCATGGCCAGCATGTGACACATCCAGCTTATGGGCCGGGAGATTGACAGCCCTGCGCTGGAATTTTGGATGCCAAGAGAGGGTTGAATGATTTTACTCGTTCATTATATGGGTTTATGAAGTTATTATAAACGGATGGGTGCATAAATATTGTGTGTACCTTGGTCACTTGAACTTTTGACATTGGACATACGATCATAAAATGATAAGATATTTTAAAAAGTGTTCTGCCAACACATTTTTGACAAACAACAACAACAACAACCACCCCAGATTGCACAAAAAACAAATAGAAGAATATTAGCACTGTACTTACTGTACATCTATGAAAGGCATGATTATTTTAAAAAAACAATTGCCTTTCTTTAGCAAAAAATTGGCTTCTGCTTCCACTTGTTCAAATTCAATTTTCCGGTTTCATATTTTGTATTTGTATATTTAGTCAAGAGTGGAGGGTTTTAAATGTATCATTGACCCAAATAAATGTTTAAATAGGTGTTCTACCTTGAGCTCTGCTCTTGTCAGATTTTATAAGTTAACCATAGTGGGAAATGGTCATAATTGGATGGGGGACCTCCAAGGAAAAGTAGAAGCAGAAGGTTTTTAATTATTCAGGAAGTAGAATACTATGTCAGCATAGGGCTTATATTCCTGCCGGAAAAGTCTCTCATGCAACATGTGATATCTTTCTCGAGATGCTACTATTATCTAAACCTAGATTATTCCTTTCTTGCGTTTTAAAGGTGGCACCTCCTTTAAAATATGAAATCAGGTTTTCTTAAGACAGCTTGGAAATTAAGAAATTGTGGATATTTTTAAGTTACTGCTACACAGAGAGAACTCAGAAAGTATGCAGTAAGGACTGTAAAAGTGTGTGATGAATCATGGGAAATATAATAGTTTTCTATCATAATAAGCTTTCCATGTATAACTACAATAAAACTACTGGTATATAAACATACAATTTTAAGAAGATCTATCTATCTATCTATCTATCTATCTATCTATCTATCTATCTATCTATCTATCTATCTATCATCTACCTACTTACCTACCTACCTATCCATCCACCCATCCAGGCATCTTACATTCTAGGATTAAAGCAATCATAGATAAAACCATAAAATACACAAGAGTAATACATAATCACACTGACTTTTTGACAGGTTTCACAATATCATACAAATGATAACATATTTAAATTGGCTTCAAAGTCTTCTGGAGGAGATCATATTTTCAGTCATTTACACATGATATGTTGTCCCTAAGCAGTTTTCAAGATCTTTGAAGTCACTGAACAAGAACTGAAAACTTAATCACTGCTTAATCTGCCTGGATTTCTTCTATGAAATATTTAACATTGAATGAATATTAACATGGGAACATGTATTGTCATCTCTTACCAAATCTATGTTCAAGTTGTTTGTATACTTTAACAGCTATTCCTGAAAAAGATAAAGTAGATAGCTGGGATCTTGCCCAAATTTGTCAATCAGCATTTGAAGTAGCTTGTCCTTGCTTTTATTAATCTTCCTCAGCAAACGTTCATCATGCAAAGTCCAGATAATCAGCCATCTGCTATTGTTGATCTCAACCAGGTTTTCACAGTTCTGGTTGTTCTGAGTGACCTTCCCTTGTATAGGTTGCTACTGGTGGTGTCAAAGAGATCAGAATTGCTGGCTGGGCTGAAGAAAATAGATGAGTGTGTTGCAGTAAATTCAAAAGTCAGTTTTCTAGCTTTATAATTCTTTTATGTTATTTGGCCCTGTTTCAAACCAGGTATATACTTCAGCTTGCAAATTTTCAACTGCACAATTTCATTAATATTTTTTTTTCAATTCTTGTTTTGAATTCCTTATCTCCAGGATTTGCTATTCATATTGGACGAACTGAGAAAAAAATGAAGGCTTATTTGCTTTCTGGAAAAAACCTGGTGTTCTCCTGATAATATTATTCAGTTCAAATGGGCTATATGGACTGAATGATAGATGTATTCTCTCACCACTGAGTTCCATAATTTGAGCAGTATTTCTGTAAACTACATAATCTAGGAATGTAAAAAATCAGGCCACCTTGACTGCTACTGTTGAATTTTTGTAACAAGCTCATTTGAAATGTTCCGTGTCTTCTTGTAGCCCTGAGAGATTCTTACTAAGTCTTGTCAAAATTTGTACACTTGCATGAAATTAAGCTGAATGGCTTGCAGAACTTTTGTCACTGATTTCCATTTTGACAAATAGGTTGAAATTATAATAAGAGAGAAACAGCAAGTTGATATACTTGAAGACATATCCTATGCATTGTAATGTGTTTTCCCTTAAAGTTGCAGCAATCACTGCTCAATTGATCAAAAAGATTTGCAAAATGGTGGAAAAATTATTTTTCTTGTATTTTGCAGTTTACTACATTTAGTCATTGAACACTCTGAATAAAGTATTTTTCATTTGCACTCTCATTGAAAAAGAAATGATGCCTTTGAAATAATTCCCCACCAGATCAAGTCTATGTTTGCATAGGAAACAGAAACAGTTTTTCTTTTCTTGCCATAGGACAATACCCACTATATATTTAGCCAAATAACCCCTAGATTTAGGCAAATATTTGCTCTCTCATACTTAATTAAGTGATCAATGGTGATAGCTTTCAATTCATTGAATCTAGCCAAAATAAGGAACTCCTTTCAAATAATCCTTTCAGTACCAGAAGTATATAAAATGTATAATAACAATTGCTCATTACCAGGTATGTCAGCAGTTTCATCAGCAATAATTGAAAATCTACTTTACATGTTGGCTGCAGAAAGTATATCTTCTCTTAATGGCATCTTCACACAGATAATCTGTTCATGTTCCACTTGGACCGATGTATAACAAGCATGACTCGGAGAAGTTTCTATTGTTTTCATAGCATCTTATTTGCTGCTTCAATGGATGGGACAAAGAGAATTTTTACATTTCCAGTTGTGCTGCTTTTGCCTGGAAAGGCAATATCAGGACTGCCACCAAATACAATATCAAATGTAATTTTGTAAGATTATTCGCAATCTGTTATTTCATAGCACTGATGATTTGATACACAGTGTTTGTGCGGGGTTTTGGTCCTCATGGTTAAGAATGGTCTACTTGTGCATATCTCTGCCAAGTAGCTGAAATATGATTTCATGCACTTTCATGGAAATCTTCTGATTTCCTGCTTTCTGAAAGGAGCAGTGATGAAGACTCCCCATTTTCTTTTAATAAACAGTTAAAGTATGCAATACTTAGAAATTGTCCCTCTTTAGCACATGAAATAATTCAGTAATTGCAAGCTACAATCCCACCTCAAGGAAGGAAGACTAAGTCCTTTAAACACATTTCATGGGAAGACAAGAATATAAGAAGTTCTCGACTTATAGCAGTTCATTTAGTGACCCTTTAAAATTATATTATTGAAAAAAGGAACCACGTGACTGCTTTTCACATATAGACTGTTGTAGAACCCTACAGTCACGTGATCAAAGAGCGTCCTGGGATTATTTAATCACCTTTGTCACCTTCTGATAAGCAAATAATTCACTTAACCATGTCGCTAACTTAACTGCAGTAATTCACTGAACAGCTGTGGTGAGAAAGGTTGTAAAATGGAGCAAAACTCACATAACAAATGTCCCATTTAATGACTTAAATTTTGGGTTCGTTGGGTAGTCATCAGTCAAGGACTACCTATAGATAGGAAAGCAGCAATATGATGAAGATATTTGCCCCAGTACCACCATTCATATAACTTAAAAGCAACAACAGTCATAGCACTGTAGTATTTCTATGAACCCATCAGCTTCATCTCTAAAGCCTCTCCTTTATGTATGCAAACATGTTTCTTATCCGGGTTCGGCTCAGGGGTGGGTTTCTAATGGTTGTGTCCACCTCTGTAGAACCAGTATCTCTGAAGAGCAGCAGACATAGAACTGGTTCTATGTCTGCGGATGTTTTTGCCCACCCACCTGCCCAGGCTATTACTTGACCTTTATTTCCTGCGTTTTCAACTTCAGCTGCTATGCAAGGCACAGTTGCAGTTAAAAAAGCAGGAAAAAAGGGTTTTTGAAAAACCCTTTTTGAAAGGCTGCTTCTCAGCACGCAGCACTGCTCAGCTGTCCAGGCACCAGGCTGTTGGTGATTTACAGGCACATGCAGCATGCAAGGAAGCACATCATAAATCACCGAACCTCGTAAATCACTGAACCGGTAGTTGACCCTGTTGGATCCCACCCCTGTGTGGGCTGCTACGGGTTCACCCATGTTTGGATGGACCCGTTGCTAACGTTATAACTAGTTCAGCAAACTGCCAAATCCCACCCCTGGCTGGCCCCACCCACCCCTCCCATCTCCTCCCAGGAGTCTCCACATGGCACATTTTGGATGCGATGTAAGGGCAGGACCTGTGCGGAGGCTTGGGGTGGGGGAAAAACGGGCCACCCAGAAGTTCCGGATGTCTGGAAACGGGCCTATTTCTAGCCTCCAGAGGGCCTCTGGAGACTGGGAAAAGCAGTTTTCACACACCCCCAGAGGCTCAGGGAAAGCCTCCGGAGCCTGGGTAAGGCAAAAACTGGGCAGAGAACCCGTTGCTGAAATTTTTGAATTTCCCCATATAGCAACTGCCACTTCACTTCTCTAGTCATTAAAATTGCAGAATAAATTTCCAGTAGAGCACTACTCAAAGCTGAACCCAATATACTTACTTCTGGATGAGCAAAAGCCAGCAGCTTTGGCTCAAACACAGAATTATACAGTTCTGCTACCACTTACCAGAGTGTTCTAAAGGAGTATTGTATCTCACGTTTGTAGGATAATTATGTCCAGCTATAACCTGATGAGTTGATAAAACTTAAAATATCAATGATGTTGTCTATTGTATATGGGACAATCTATGCTGGCTATAAGAACTCCTTACCTCCTCTTTTTTAGTCCCAAACGTGGAAGGAATGGACTTAAATTCCTAGATTTGTCTTTTCTGGTTCCTTGATCGATGAAAATCGACTTTCCAGAAACTTCACCTGCTGCAATATTATTAAAGTCTTATTGCTGAGGTTTTACAGAATACAAAACTCTTTCAAATCCAGACATGGTTTAAATATACTTGAATGCTAATATTTATTATCATGCATAGCATACACAGGTAAATTACATGCATAACATACAAAGGTGAATTGCTAGGAAGATACACACTTTCTCTCTCCTCTTGGTTTTAGCCTTTTCCAATATCTTTTCTCTTGCATTCCACAATTCATTCTTTTTAAAAATAAACATGCATTTGTAATGTTTCTCTAGATTCTATTTTGGTTCTATAGTTGTGTTTCCTATTGTAAACCAGCAAAATCAAATTATCATCAAAATATATTGTTAATAAAGTATGAACAATGTGCATACACATACAAATTTGAATAATCCCTATCCAGCTGTTGTGACTTTTTTGTGAACCAGTTTGTTCTTTGAGGGACTACTTTCAGAAAAACACTGTGTAATCATCATGCTGATGATTACTTTAAGAAAGTTATGGTAAGTCATGTGAGCTTCTAAGATTTCTTTAATTTTGTTTTAAGGATTAAAAAAACCCCTGCAAACTGTGACCTAGAAAAAGTGGGGTAGAAAATTGTTCTTAGAAGCTGTTGTTTTCATTGGAATGGAAGCTTTTATTACTCATAACTGAAGAGTTTCTCCCAACGTACATAATAAATTGGGAACATACACCAGTTTTTTAACAAGAAATTCAGCAAAGAAAAAGATTCAAAGAGTTTTTCTCAGCTCTGATTCAGATTTCCCTCTTCAGCAATGCAGAAGAAATTAAGGTGATATACTTACTCAGTGCCTTGTACAATTCTGCCTTTTGATTTAGTATTTGGCCTTCATAGAGAAATAATGAAATTAAGAGAAAGTATTAGGCAAAGATTGGCAATACAGCATCAGTGACCCTACAAATTTTTAAAAAGTTTAAAAAAGAATGAGTGAATTTTATGAGATATTCAAATATTCTAAGTTTTCTACTATTTTCCTTTATTCACATTTAGTTGCTTCTTTGTTTAAAATGTGTTTTACATTTAAATATGCCTATAACCTGAGAAGGTGGCCATCCCCACATTATCATAAAACATGCTGCAAAGGCAGAAAAAAAATGCCATAGACTCTTCATTGCCACTTCTCAGCCTATCATTATTTTAAATCTGCATGTGATGCCTATTATCTAAAAAGCTTTGTTTTATTTATATTTTCCAAACTTTGTCTGGGGAACTTTAAAAGGGGGGGGGGGGGNCTTTGTCTGGGGAACTTTAAAAGGGGGGGGGGGTAGGGAATCACAATTTGACAAAAATTGCCATAACTCCCTTCCTTCAAAGATTATTGTGCTTGCCATCACAAGTATTTTCTAGGCACCTCCCATTATACCCACCACGCTGACATTATACAAAAATAATTCAAAATATCTAATACATAGCACCTTGATATGGGTAAAGCGAAGCATCAGCCTGTAATAATCATATTTATTTTCAGTAGTGTCTTTGGCATCATAAAAATCCAATGAGGAGTAGAAGAAGGTTGGAGAACCCTACTTTGACTTTTGATGGTTATTTTCTGAATGTCCAGGTCCACTGTGGCTACTATGTTGTAAATTACCAAGTCTCCTTGGGCAGCTACTTTGCAGAGGTTCTACCACTTGCTCTCCAAATTCCAAATGTGCCCTGGGTTCTAAATGATTGCCTATCCCACTTTGTATCTTGAAAATGTATACACATATGGATAGGTTTTCTTAAAAAATCATTTTGGACATTATCTAAATAATTGAAGTATCAAATAGTTTACAGGTGTTGTGTTCTACAATACAGAGTGAATGTCCAGATGAAACATTTAGATCTAAGTGGGGTGATCTGTTTCGTAGATAACTACAGTGTCCTAAAGTATCTTAACATTTCCACCGAAGGAGGCAATGCCCTTTCTTGGGACAAAGTTACACTGAGCACCATGGGAGCTACTTCTGAATATATGTAGAAGCAGATTGCCTCTGGATTCTATTATATTCCCGCCCCCCTTTACAAATGTTTGCACAATGCAATTACATCTGTTTATTGAATGTTTCAGCTGTATGCTTTAAGGCCTGAAGACTAACTCTTTTTACAGCCTCTTTTTCGTTTATTTAAATTATCTTCTATAGAGGTTATAACAAGAATCTTTTCTAATGCTTCTGACCTTCTTATGTATCCAAAACATAGAGGTCACTCTCAGAAAAAAAAAGTCAAATATTTTCATCCATGCTTTCTTCATGTTTGTAGGTAGCGATGAAGAACATGTACTGATTGTCTCTTCTCTTATTTTAATCTGGGATTATTTTTGAGAGCTTGTGTTGGTTTGTTTGCTGAGCCCTAAATGGTAATCAAACAAGGGATGAGCGCATGTTCAATGTAAATCAATTCTCAAGCCTCATAAAATTAATTGCTCTGCATATTTTATTGCTTTGGATATCGGATTTGATTCTTTGGTTTTATACTGTTTCTTGCTCACGTTACAATATACAGTTGAGTAATTTGTCAGTTAACTCTATCATTCCTCTACAAATTATATGACTATGACAGAAGCCTGATACTGACTGGCAACTTTAGGAATTATAATCTCCACATATCAGGAAGACACAGAGCTGGGAAGGCCAGTCTAAGACTAAAATTTGATAAGTAGAACCGACGGCATTAGAACATATTTCATCCTCACTAATATTTAGCACTGATTTCTTTGTTAGATGCTGCTCAAGCAATGAAAAAAACATTAATGTATATTATAAAATCTGAGGTACTGTCCCCTAAGGGAAATGAGTGATGTTTTAAAAAGATATCTTTGTTTGTGGTACTTCAATATGGAAAGATGCTTTTTCACTACATACTAGTTTAAAGGCATTCTTTTACATTGTTCTATGGTTCCTAGGGTTAAGCAAGCCATTTGTGTTCAACGACCTTCATGAACAAATATGTTGTATTTTTTCCCCCCTATTGGGATTGTTGTGGTTTTGATGCATCTGCTCTAGCTAATTTGGCGCACTTGGTAAGAACATTCCCAATGATCATCTAAACCTCATTTGGAGCACCTGTGAACAATTCGTTATATTAATAGAACAGCAGGGGAGGAGTAGAGCAACTAATAAACAGGTTGTTGAGCAACTTTGCCTGCCAAGGTTGTATTATATGGGTAGTGGGATGTTTCTTCTACCCCAAAATTGTACTCACTTGGGAGATGTTCAGGCAATGGTTGTAGAGCAACCTGTCAGTGCTCACATCTGGCATGAGATAAGCCATAAATTAATTGTCCCTTCCAAGCAGCCATTTGGATTTGTGTTCAGTACATCTGAGAGACTCAGGCATGATTTGAAACAATTTGTTCTTGGTTAAAATAGAATGAATGTGCTTCTATTAGAGATGGCTTTGAAATGCAGTTCTTAACGATTTGCACCAGCTGGGCTTCTCATTATTCAAACGAGATTTGTATAAATCGGCACATGAAAATAAAGCAATTGGTCAATGCCATTTATTGGCAGTTACAGCTAATTTTGGAACTTTTTTTATTTTTATTTTTTTGTCATCTTGTGTTTTCGGAAAAGATGGATCTCATTGGTGGGAAGAAAAGTACAGCTCTCAAGTTTATTTTAATGCATGCTATTCCTGTTTAAGTTACATTTTACCAAGTTGCATTTTGGAACTATCATATAAGTAGCTATAGAACATAATTTTGTGTAGATCTTCTTCACATGAAGAACATACGTTTAGATACCTGAAGTAAATTCTTAAAATGTGTTTAAATGTAGTGGTATATTATGAAAAAGTGTTATAATCCTACGTTAGGAAGCCAATGCTTTCAATTCATCATATAACCCTCAAAATAATAAAACTATAAAAATAAATAAAATAAGTGGAACTAACTTACATATCATTTGCTTTTGTTTAATATTTCAATATTGCTATTCTAATATATGCAATACAGTTGCATGAAGTATATATTACTGTTAAATAATATTATTTAAACTATTCAAAGATACATTTTTTGAAATAAAATCTATTACTTTATGTATTTATTTAAATGTGTTTTCTTGTGTAGTTTTTCAAGAGATTCAAAACATCTAAATCAAGGAATTACTATTTAGTTTTATAAAAAATATTACAAAGTTTAAAATAATGAGTTGTTTTTTTTTTAAATCTCAGGCCTTGTGTGATTTTTCAAGAAATCAGATAAACCTACTGAAGCCAGACATTGCCAAGCCCCCTTCTCTAACCAGATAATTGGTTCTGTTAAGATTCTTCAGTCATTTGCTTGTATGTGTATAAATCTGAAAGATAAATTGTTGAGGTATTCCCTGTTAGGAGAATGAGTGCACTCAGGGAAACGTAGTGAGAGTGGTGAGGAATAACACACAACCAGCATACAGATACACTGAATAGTAAAATGTAGGTTTTACTTCCTGTAAACAGATAAACAAAGTCTAACAAACAGCCCAAATCATACATGGTTAAAGCAGGTAGTATTCAATACAATCAGTCCAGGGATAATCCAAAAACGAAGTCCAGTATCACAAAGAAAGTTCACTAAACAGAGTTTGCTAACGGTTTGCAAGACTCACAGCAATTCCAGCAGAATGGCTATCAGGCAAAAGGCAATAGGGAAATGCAAGAAAAGGAACAAACTAGGTTTCTGGCTCCATCTTATGGCCGTCAGAGGAACCTCAGCCAATCACAATTACAGCATTCTCTTAAAGATACAACAGTAAATAACGATTCTGGTTTCTATGTTGCCAACCCAACTGTTAGGTGACTATCATTCCTAGCACAAATTATAAGCAGAAGATTAACTTCCATGCTTTGAAATCCTTTTTGTGAAATCTTCATCCTTCTACATCCTAATGTACAATTTTCAAATGAGTATTCATCCACAGAGATGAAATATTGTGTCAGAAACAGCCATTTGTTATACAGGGCACTCAGTTTTCCTGTTCTGGATGTGATATGGCTTAGAAATGGCTCTGTCATTACGTTATGCAAAAGTTACAACTCTTTGCCTAAATAACTGTGAATACTGCTGGTGGCACTGGTGTCTGCATTTTAAGTCTGTCAGAAACCCAGTTGTTAAGCCTTACTAATCCAAACCATTTTACTTCCAGCAATGTCCCCAGCAATGTACATTTCACCAGCAAAATTATGGAGACCAACATTCATATTATTATTACTGTTGTTATTATTCAGATAATTTGATGGTTTTAGGATACTACAAAATTAACATTAAAATATTTCCATTTCATACAGTAACAAACTGAGTATATAAGGGTAGTCCTTGACATACAACAATTCATTTAATGATTATTCAATGTTACAATGGCACTGAAGAAAAGTGACTTATGGCCATTTTTCACATTTATGACCATTGCAATATTCCCATGGTCACATGATCAAAATTCTTGGTAACTGACTCATATTTATGACAATTGAAACAATGACACAATGGTCACATATGGGAGATTCCATTCTATGCCCTACAATGGATGTCTCTGCATTTGTGGAGTAGCAGAGATAGAAGACCTGGCTCACACCCTATTTGATTGTTGCCTATATAAGAGGTGAGAGACAGGTACCTTAGTTTATATATCAAAAAATGACCCATTGTGATCCCCATATCAGAAAAACTTACCTTATGTGTGGCTAGAATCTGAAAATAACATTTAACACTGCACAGTACAAACAAAATGGTTCAGTTGAGATTGGCATATGTGGAGCTGAGTGGGGTAGATTGTAGAGGTGACACCGAAATATAATTTTATCATAGTTTATTTTTCTATAAATTAAATTATTGTATTTTATTCCAATTTCACTTTAAACTATATTTTATTTCAATTTTATTTTAAATCATATTTTACCCAATTCTATTTTAAATTGTTTTTATCAGATTTTAGTAATAATTTATGCCTGAAACTCTACACTTTGACATAGCCCAAGGGCTAATTAATAAAGTAAACTCAATTAAACTATGTTAAAAAATTGGATAACTAGTTTTGTCTCAATTAGAATGGATGCAAGTTGTCTGTCTATCCATAGTTCCCTATGTGTTTCATAAATCCCCTCTGATTAAGTCTACTGCTGCAGTAATATTCCAACAATTCCAGGTTCTCTTGTCATTTTGTTGTACAGCTTGTTCCAGTAGCCCAATTATCATTAGATTATTCTGATTCCACAACATCTGATATGAATTTTGTCCAAATCAACATGATTCTTGTAGTTCATGTCACTCTTCCATTTTGAGGTAGCAGGTCTTTGGGGTTTTTGCTCCAATGTTGCCAGTTGCCAGCTGAGATTTGAAACCTTGTCTCCCTCATCCAAGACTACTACTATGCTATCCAGCTGCTCATAGACATCCTCAAGTTCCCAGACCTCTGACAGAGGAGCCAAGACTGAAGAAGATACATATCACCCATCATGAAGCCAAGATAATTGCAAAGATTGACATTGACTGGAAGGAACATAATCAATAGACACCACTCTGCAGAAAGCATAAGATGCACTGAATGTAACACTGTTCACAATAGCATAGGCCTATTTTCTTAGAATAAATTATTTACAGATTCCATCCATTTTTTACTTTAAATGGTTAAATTCATTTCATAACTTGAGATACAAGTTTCTACCTCTATCATCTTCTTAGGAATATGCTTCCATGTAATTGCTCTGATTTTTAACTCAGAACTCATTACTACAATACAATATTTCACAGTTTTTTTTAATAATGAGCTGTGTAGCTGAATAAGCATAATAACCATCAATTCTGGCTTGGCTCACAACATGAGACCATGAAAAGTTTTATGAGTAAGCTACTGTCTTTCTTCATAATGATAGGCATTGTGGCACAAGGATCTGAGTTTTAAATACCACAAAATGAAAGTATTTTATCATTACTATATACTGTATATTCAGTTCAGCATGATATGTGCAAGAAAGTTGCAGAATGCTTCAGATTAAAAGGCAAAAAAAGTTGTATTTTTAGTACTCTACATTCTTACCATTATTGGAGCAATCCCAAGAAATAGCACAGTAGTTTTTAGAAATTGCAGACAGGTGCTCATTTTCCATCACACCTTCTTGCCTTCAAATCCAAACCACCATGCAGCTCTGTAAAATAGCTAAGCATCAGACTCCAGCTTAATTGGCTGTCATTTAAAGAGCCTGCATCAATTCATGAATTGAAATGAGGCTCTCCTTCCTGAACTCACATGAACCACTTAGCTGATCTTCAGATGCCTGCTTGTAAAGTGCCAGCATCTGCAGGAAAGGATGGACAAGTATATATAACTTGAGTCTTCTTTACAAGCAAGAAGCCCAATAGGAGTTCAAAGTTCTTTTCCCTGCAGATGTTCATGTTCTAAATGAGAACACCTGAGCAAAACTAAATGAAAACATGCTCAAACCTAATTAGCACACACTGAAGATAGCACTAATTTTTAACAAAATTCTAGGTTTGTAAATATGGCATGGTCCATCACTGTATTTTATGAAAGAACCCAAAGTGAATTGTCTGCAACACATGATGTGCAACCCATGTTTCAACCCTGTAAACCTTCAAATTCTAGTCTCTATCACCATGCAAGCTGGGATTCTCCACTCTTGCCCTCAAATAGCAATGTCTTGCAGATGCATTTGAGAGAGACCCAGTATTTGCCAGTCATCAGTTACAGTATTACTTTGCTGTTAACCTTATTTCTGGGCCCCAAATTCCTGCTCTTTGTCCTATCTGTGTCAGAGGCAGAATTGGCCTGCCTAAAAGAATTCATCAACACAAATCTACAGAAGGCATGTAATATGATTCTCTTTCTCCATATTCCACCAATGAACCTCTCCTTAACAAGAAGGGGAATCCAGTATAGTTCTCTATTCTCTCTCCCTTTGAATTTGTAGTTCTTATGAAGGTTACAGAGGGCACTGATTTTCATGCAGTTGGATCTGGTGGCACAGAAGTGCTTGCAATTTCATACACATGAAGGAGGATAATGAATGCCTGTCTATCACGTGAAAACTTTCAATACATAGTCATGCTCTTTGCCTTCTTGAAGGAACTATTGGTTTTCCAAAGTTCCAGGAATCATGTTTTCCATGAATACTTGGAAGCCTTCTTTCTTTATACTGATAATTTACTTATTTAATTTGAAGACCATGTCCACCATGGAAATCATATTTGTGCAGTTCTGCCGCAACTTTATCAGAGAGATTTAAAATCATTTTGGACTTTTTCACTTTTTATTGTAAATTCACTCTTAATTCTGCAGCTCTTGCCAAATCTCTGACTTAACCAACTGAGAAAGATATCCAGTTTCAAAGGGAATTCAAAAGCTTGAAAAATATTTGATCAGATATTAATTTCCCACTTCGCTATATGTTTCCATTAATATGATATTTTATGACTATGACTTTTGTGTGGGTGTATGTTTTCAAGTCAGTGTTTGACTCCTGCCTGGACCAGACTTTGCAAACATTTTTGGCAAGTGGCTTATGCCCTCCTTCCTAGGGCACAAAGAGAATGACTGGCTGAAGGTCATCCAGTTGGCTTTGTGCCTAAAATCTCTTCCTTGTCCAAGCTTTTAACTACTACATGAAACTGGCTCTCTGGTCCCCCTAAAATTATGCAAATAGCTTGAGTAATTATGAGAAGTTATAAAAAGAGACTTACTCTCATGTTTATAGAGGACAATCATCCGATGTATTGTAGTTTTCAAGTATCCTAGAACCAAGTAAGGAAGAAAGTTGTCACTGAACCCTCTTTTTAGTAAGACTTCTAAACATTCAGTTGGTGTTTGCTTCACAAAAATCATACAGTGAAGGTTGGAAATCCTGTAGACATTGTTCAAAATGATAGCAAACTAATTCAATAATGGGGGGGCAGTGAAAAAAATGTTACACTGTGAAATATTAAAATTAGCACATTTGCAAACTTCAGTTGTATTCAAAACTTGAGTTCATTCAATGGAAGAAGATTGTTGAAACAAATTGGCAACAGGTTCAGGCAATGGAAGGTTCCGAAGAATAGTGCAGCATCTTACAAGATTAATAACTGATTGTCTCTATTTATTCTTGTTGTTTTAGATTCCTCACTAGTCTCAGTATAAAAGCTCTAGCTAATATGAAGTAAACAGTGCTAGACCATTTGGCAAATACCTCTTCTAATTTCATTTATTTATAGGTCAACTATTTTATTTTGAAGCACAAGAGACTGGAGAAATTCATTATTGCTACTCATGCTTGCTTTCTTTTTTTTAACATTATTAAGCTTTCCTAATTGCCTATCATGATTAAAATTATGCCAATAACAACCTGGTTTCCTCTATTGGCTGATCTCCAAACTCCAAACAGCTTATTGCTTGGAAAAAGGACAGAAGAAATGATTTAGGGAAATTCCTTCCACCCATAAGAAGGTATTCCCAAATTAAAGAAGGTCTCCATCTACCACTTTGTCATGTTTTAGATTCAGAAACAACATTGTTTAAATATACTTTCTTTGTGGTTCTTCCTGATGATGAACACAGGAAAGTTTCATGCATCATTACTGGTCTATTCTTTTGTTCCTTGCAAAAGTGATTTGCAAAGGATTTTCATCAATAAAGTTGGTCACTTTTTGAAAGATTCCCTAGCTATTTTCCCATTAACTCTTTGTTTATGCTATAGCTTCTCTTCTTTAGAGACCTCAAGTTTGGGAAAGCTTTCTATCTACATAAGGGGAATTGAAAAAATGAAAACAACAGGCATGCCACAGATTGGAAGCTGAAAGTCAGAAGCTCAATTGCTTTTCTAGTTCTTCAAATTAATCTCCTTGGCATTCTGTTCTATTTTCTCAGCTAACATTTTGAATGTTTATGTGTACAGGTAATCCTTGACTTTTAACCATTCATGTCGTGACTGTACAAAGTTACAGTGTAACTGAAAAAAGCAACTTATGTGTATTTTTCACACTTATGACCATTGCAGCATTCCTGTGGTCATGTGGTCAAAGTTTGGATGCTGGGCAATTGCCAATGCCAATTATTTGATTGTTGCAGTGTCTTGGGATCATGTGATCATCTTTTGTGATCTCACAATCAAAGTCAATGCAGATGGCAATTTCACTTAACAAATGTGTTACCAACTTAACAAACTGTAATGATGCACTTAGCAATTGTGGCCAAAAACATTGTAAAATGAGACAAAAATTCACTGAACACATATTTTGCTTAGCATCAGAAATTTTGGGCTCAGTTGTGGTCTTAAGTCAAAGACTAATTATATGTGGTCAAGGAATTACTAGAAAACAATCTATAGCTTAGCATGTATAAATGTAGATGGATTTTTTGGTAGTCACTAAAAAGCATTGGAAAACTATAGCTAAATAGTTTGAAAGGAACCATGTTATCTCTAAAGTAGCTTAAGGTAAGATTCTCCTTGACCTAAACTGAATTTATTTTCTACAGAATACAGTGTATACTTTGTTTTGTGCTGTTTTTTATTGGGTAGCACTGAGTGTCTTATCTAATGTCTGCTTTAGCCTATGTTGGAAACAGATTAAATTTTTGTATTCTTCCAAGTAGCTGGAACAAATGGACAGCTATACAAATTACACCTATACAACAGAGCCCTTGATTTGGAATGTTCTTATCTAAAATGGTATCAATTGCAAATGGAAATGCATGGACTTCCTTTTCCTGAACTTAGTGTTATTCTGATTTCTTTTGGGTTCGTTATTTAATTTGATGAAAAAATAGATTGTATTTTTATCCAAAGGAAAAGAAAATTTGACAAATTCTCATGGGGGTCCTGCACAGAGTTCTTGCTCATACCATATGAGAAAGTTGATTTGGGTTGTATGAGTAGCCTGTCTTTCCAAATACAATATTATTTCCAGTAATCTCACTGGCTTTCCAGACTACAATTAAATCAGAGGAAAAGTCTTCATGAAATGATTTCTTCCGGAGAAATATATGAAGAAAAATACAGTCACCTTTATCACTTTGCAGCAATAAAGGGAGCTAAAAATTCCACAAATAAGAAAGGAATAGTAAGTAAAGTTGTGTGTATGTGTGTGATGACAGCATCATACAAATGACATGAGATAAGCAGATCTCATCAGACATGCAACTGATGCAAACTACACAGTTTGTGTCATTGTGTGATGTTGTCAAGATGCACAAGATTCAGGAAGGCTTATCCTGAATAACAATACACATAGATATGCCTAGGAATCTATCTATGTAGTCCTTGATTTACAACCACAATTGGAACCAGAATTTCTGTTGCTAAGTAATACAATGTTTAAGTAGATCATGAATCATAAAACAAAAGTTTTATGAGCTTTTGTGCTGTAGAGCAAACCACATGGTTGTTACATGAATCTGGCTTTCCCTATTCATTTTGCTTGTGGGAAGTCCTTTAGAAGGTGTCAAATGGCAATCATGTGAACCAGGGATGCTGTAACCATTGCAAATAGATGCTGGTTGCCAAATGCTCAAATTTTTCATTATGTAACTATGGGGAACCTGCAATGGTTATAAGAATAAAATGACAGAGTTGGAAGGAGCCTTGGAACCTTTAGTCCAACCCTCTGCCCAGGCAGGAAACCCAATACCAATTCAGACAAAATGGTTGTGCAATCTCTTCTTAAAAACTTCCAGTGCTGGAGCATTCACAACTTCTGAAGGCAAGTTGTTCCATTGCTCTGTCAGGAAATTTCTCCTTAGTTCTAGGTTGCTTCTCTCCTTGATTAGTTTCCATCCATTGCTTCTTGTCCTGCNGTCAGGAAATTTCTCCTTAGTTCTAGGTTGCTTCTCTCCTTGATTAGTTTCCATCCATTGCTTCTTGTCCTGCCTTCAGGTTGTTTGGACAATAGCTTGACTCCTTTTTCTTAGTGGCAACCCTTTAGATATTGGAACATTGTTATCATATCACCCCTAGTCCTTCTTTTCATTAAACTAAACATATCTAATCCCGGCAATTGTCCTTTATATGTTTAGGCCTCCAGTCCCCTAATCATCTTTGTTGCTCTTCTTTGCACTTTTTCTCAAGTAGGGGTGTCAAACTCATGTTATCGCAGCAGTGTCACATGGCATATCAGGATTTTTTCCCCCTTCGTTAAACCGAGCATGGACACGGCCAGCATGTGATGCATCTGGCCCATGGGCCGGGAGTTTGACATCCCTGTTCTTGAGTCTCAACATCTTTTTTTATATCATGGTGACCAAAACTGGATGCAATATTCCAAGTATGGTCTTATAAAATGGTATGAACACTTCACATCATCTTGATTCTATCCCTCTGTTAATGCAACCTAGAGCTGTGTTGGCTTTTTTGGCAGCTGCAGCACACTGCTGGCTCACACTAGGGCTCAAGATCCTTCTCACAGTTACTACTATTGAGCCAGGGGCCACCTATGTTATACCTGTGCATTTGGTTTTCCTTGCCTAAATGTAGAACCTTACTTGTTTCCACCACTGAATTTCATAAGTGCAAGGATCAGTCATAAGTCAATTTTGTCAGAGCCATTGTAACTTTTAATGTTCAGTAAACAAGGAGTTGTCAGTTGAAGACTTATATATGGTATCCATTTCGTTACTACTTACTCTTAAAATCTGTTTCTGAAGAAACAAAGTATTTATTTATTTATTCACAATTCTGTTGTGATTAAACAAACAAAAATCAAAAATATTGTATTCAAACTGAACAAAAAATCCACAAGTTGCACTAGTGATATCAGTATTATGTGTGTAATGATGTAATATGAATTTTAAAAAGTTACTGGAAGATAGCCCAAAGGTAAAATGTAAAAATATTAATACATTAATTTTGCAGTGAAATAGTTTTAACTGATTGCATTTAAATAACAACACTGCTGGCTGATTATTCCTTGCTTGTGACTTTTATGTAAGGCAGTGAATAGTCTTCAAATCTTCTGTGGAAATGTTTTACAAGGAGGTTTTTCTCTTATGAGTTAGGTATGAAAACATCAGCCCTCTTTTTTCACATACTCTAAAAAAAACAAAATGATTTTTTTCTGGATTTACATTTGTCCCAGCTATATTTCATGACTTTTATCATTTTTTGTTTCTTGCTGTTTCCTTTTCTACAGAACATCAAGAAACAACCAAACTCCATCTGCATTTTAAGAAGACCCAGAAATATTTCCAGGCAGAAATAAAGCACATCATATTTTCAGAGGGCAGTAGTAATCTTGATTACTCCTTGCTAACATCTTCTGATTGTGGTGTCAGAGAAACTAAAAATGTGCAAAACTTCAAAACATTTCACCTACTCTGGGAGAAAAAGAGAAAGATATTTCATATTCTTACTTGCACAAGTACAAAATTCTGAGTTACTTTTTTTCTTGTTCTTCAAAATAAGTATATTGAGGTACTGTTGGGCAATTTTTTTAACTTCATTCCTATAAATGCCTGCCAGTCTGTCTATCTCTCTATCTGATAAGTTAAAACTTATTGCAATAGGTAGAATATTGATTCCTGTGTAATGCAGTGGTGCTTTACATGCTGTTATCTAAACAAGGAGACAAGATAAGCTGCTTCTTGGAAAAGCTTTCAAGGAATGAGTGCCTTTATTTTCTACTGGCATCTTTTGTTCCTTGTATGCTTGTCATACAAATTACAAGTTACCTTCAAATTTATGAGGATCATTACATGAACTGTTCTCACTGAATATAGGAAGAATTTTTAATGACATTTGAAAACTCCTTTGAATTTTTTCCATGTGATACATTTTACATGCAATCTACAAATCCAACTTTGTGCTTTATCAACTTGAAACCATCCTTTAAGCAAATATACCTTTCATACTTGGTTCTGTTTTGGAAGCAGTTTAATCGCCAATCTTGATCATCATTTAATGGTAATTAGTGGCACTTGATTTTATTCACTTAGCATTTGTTATATACTAAAACTGTAATAAATTATAACTGTAAAAATTTCAGCAGAAGAGTTGTACTACAGATATACCGCAGTGTTTTCTTTTATTTTTATGTATAGGCCTCTTTTCAGTCTGAAGGGTTTTAAGCATTTCCAGAGAAGTACATAACATCTTTTTGGTTTAGCTCTAGTTGTCAAAATCACAATCTCTCATAACCACATATTGGAAGAAATCTTATATACTGATATTGATTTCCTCCTGGTCAAGTATCTATGAAAAGAGAAAACAATAGATAAAGGAACTGTCAGGAAATCCTTCTGTGGTTTACAGGAGAAAATTAATCAAATGATTCAAATTCATTTCAAGAATTCTCTAGCGGTTCTAACAGTGGTGAGAATGCAGTACTGCATGCTAACTTTGCCCAAAGCCAGAAGTTTGATCCTGATCGACTCAGGGTGGACTCAGTTTACCATCCTTCTGGGGTGGGTAAAATGAGGACCTCGATTATTGGGGGCAATATGCTGACTATGTGAACTGCTTAGAGAGTGCTATAAATCACTATGGAGTGATATATAGTTCTAAGTGCTGTTGCTATTTGCAAAAAGACCTGGGAAAAGACACTAATGCATCTGTAATGGTAAAGAATTATGGAGCTGAGTCACTAAAGTTTGTTTGTTTTCGATATTTGAAATGGTGCTATCCTTGATTTTGGTCTGAAATACCCTGAGATAATTTCCCAACTGAAATGCTGCATAATAGAAAAGGAGAGAAGTTTATATCTAGGAGAGAAGCTTTTATCTAGAATGGGACTGAGACTGGGTTTGAGCACATGCAAATTGTCCTCTATTCATCTCTTAATAGTCCTACTATTAGTCTACTATATCCTAAGGGAGAGGAAAATCTCCTTCTAGATAGGAAATTTGTTATATAGGTATATTTAACAACAGTAGTCTGACAGGGTAGTCTTATGTATAATTTAAGAAAGTGCCAAATTCATTTTCTGTGGAATCTAAAAACTTGCTTCAATCCCAGCAATTTAGAAGTAAAGCATGTTTTTTTTCTATTCCTTTCCCTCTCAGAGGAAGCAAATAAATCAGAACAGGTTAGGTTTTCCTTGTATTGGGACTTTTCATAGTGGAGCAGAATTCTTTGGAATACATTAATTATTTTAGTCCTTTTGTTCCAATTAATATTTGGTGACATTGGATCTCAATTGTATCATTATAAATACAGTTCAGTTGCCAATGTAATAGTTTGAAAAGGCACTGCTTAATAAAGCAAATTTAATAATTTTTAACAAGAAAAGAATCTGAAAAGATATTGGATAGGATAGATGCAGGATAAAGAATACAGATTATATTTCCCAGGAAATCATGCTATGCATTAAAATCTACTTGGAGAATGTAACTGTTAATATGGATTATGACTTTCATTGAGGATTTACGGCAGGCTAGACATCCCTGAAGGAGTGAAGATGACGTTGTGGTGTAGACTGGCAGCTGGATGGTGACTTCTGGCTGACTTTCTGGACAGACTTTCTGGATAAAGAGATCACCACTTGCACTTCAGACAACTTCTCCTCATGAATAAACTTCAGGAACTGAAGATTTTGCAGATGCTTTGTGAATTGAACTGCTGGAAGTCAAAGGATTTTAATCAAGCTCAGAGCTGTAATGCATCCTATATGGACACAGGGTTCACACAAGCCCCATTTCTTAGACACTTTCTGAAGTAATTAATTTACAGTTAGAAAGATTTTCTAAGCAGCAGGATAAAAGAATTCCACTTGGTGAGTCAACATTAGTTCTGGATTACAAAGAAAAATAAAAGGGGGGGGGGTTTAAAGATTTGGAATCCAATAGTTATATAAATTATTTTGATACAGTTTGATATTTTCTGACTTTGGAAACTCATAGTCTTATTAGAAATGCAGTTCAGTAGACATTGTAATAGTTTTAAAAAGTGGTATATAAGAAAGCAAAATTGACCACTTTTTTTTTTTTACAAGAAAAGAAATTTAAAATATATTCAGGCTCCTGTTGTGGCTCCTGTTGTGGATCAGCTTTCTTCCACAATTTAATTTTTATTTGTGCCTCACTACCCATTATTGCTGTATTTTCTTATATAAATAGCTCTTTATCCAGACTATATTCAGATCATTGGATGTCTCCCAGGATATTCCAACTAATTCTAATCATGCTCTGCATGAAGAAGTGCTTGGAGAATTATAGCTGCTAATATGGGATTCAAACCTCAGAAGAAAATATTAATTAACAAAACTGGACTGTGCAGACTTTGTTTTTAACGTCAAGCAAATTAGTTCAGTGTTTTGCAGTTGATTTTCAGGTGCTTTGCTTCCAGAGTGAAAGGGCAAAATGAATCCATATTTGCTCCATCTTACTTCAATCTTGATAATGGGGCATTGTCCTTTGCCCACAACTGTTCCAAAATAGACCTACCCTTCAGTTTATCAGGGTCACTTCCTGTCTCTCCATGGTTGCCATGTCTAGCATGACTAAGGATGGGGCAGCCCCCAATTACTTGAGAAAATTCATTCATTCATAAAAAGGGAAAATGTTACCAAATGTGAAGAAAAATATTTACAGATGTCAAATATTTCCAACCAAAAGTGGGAATAGCAAGGGAATGATGAACAAACCGTGTTGGAAATATGACAGAGTTCCAGTTCCAAAGCAAATGTGTTTTTTAAAAAAAGGCACTTTATGTATTTTCATGCAATCTATAAATATTCTTTCAACAGCAACATAAAAGTCTTAGTTTTATCAGGTGTCAAAAAAACACTGGAGGTGACCTCTAGGAAAATATCAGGTTGCCTTTTCTTATTAGCACCATTGATTTACTTGCTGAGAAGAAAGATTAGCAAATTAGCAACATACATGAACATAGAGGCTTATCGGAAACTCCAATATTTGTTGATTTCCATCTTTCCCATTTTTCATGACATCTAGTGGAATTACAGAGATTTTACAATGTTCTCCATTTGGGAACAGAGGCCCTACCAACCTCCATGTGTAACACATAATGTCAAAATCAGACAACGGAAAGCAGGATCTAGTGCATTTATCAGAATATCACACATCGCGCTTTGTCGGGCAATAAAATCACACCATACATACTGAACTTCAAAGTCTGTAAAACTATCCTTACAAAATGAACTAAACTATTTAATTGTAAGCACCAGTGGTGGTATTCAATTTTTTTTTAATTACTGGTTCTGTGGGCATGGCTTGGTGGGCTGGTGTGGCTTGGTGGGTGTGGCAGGGGAAGGATACTATAAAATCCCCATTCTCTCCCCACCCCACTCACCTGCTTTCCAGTTCCGTTCTCCTGTGCAGGACAACAAAAAAAGACCCAGCCAATCAGCTAGGGTTGGGAGGCAGAGAATAAGATGGGAACGAGGCCAGTCAGAGGTGGTATTTCAAACTATTCAAAATTTCCACTACCAGTTCTCCAGAACTGGTCAGAACCTGCTGAACACCACCTCTGGTAAGCACATAAATTTTGGGTGATTTTAAAAAGTTAAGTTGGGTTGAACATTGTTGATAATAAAATAAGATATTATCATGAAATTCTCGATCTGCTGGCTAAACTATGATGTTAAAAAAAATTAAGGGGGGTGATTAATCACTTCCATATTGCTTCTGAGAAAACAATATGGATTTATCCATGAAGTCACTGGCAGTTCAGCTGAAGAAAGTTTGTCTTTACTAATTTATATAATCGAGAGAACTAAATTTGTTTTAAATACCACAAAGATTAAGAACATGCTGTGTTGCCTAACTCTCATTTCCAAATAGCTGAACTACTTGCCTAGTTTATGTCTTCTAATTTCCTAGTTATTGTAACATCTGAGTATTCTGGCAACTAAATGGAATTTAAAATAAAGTTATTGTAGGCATACTTCATTAGAACACTATATACATTATCTACAACTTTGGGCCCAGATTTCTTATTATCTAAAGCCAATTAATTGAAACCATAAGGGCTTTTCATTGCTTTTACTTAAATCTCAGAACACTTTCTTCTCCCAGAGTTGCTGTTGTGTGTAATCTCATTTACTTGAATGGCTTGTTAGCATCCTTAAAAGGTTAGGATAAACAAGACAGCTAATTACACATACGTAAACAAATACAAAATAAATATTATATTTGGCTAATACAACTTGCTTTTAATAACAAACCCAACAACCTAGTGCAGCAATTTGGTATTTTCTTTTCTGAGATGTTTTTGTTGCATCATAGAAATCTGTTGAATCGGGTCCAGGTTTTATCAAGAAAAGCCCACATGAAACCAATTCAACAGTTTTTCAGCATACAATAAAATATTTTCTTTTTTTTAAAAAGGGGGGGAGTGTAGATATAATATTTTAAAATGAGGAATTATTTAAATGTTTGTGTAAAATTTACAATACTGAAATTATTAAAAGTAATTATACTAAGTAATTATTAAGATTGGTAGATTAAATGTTGCTCTTGAAAGTTTTAAAATTCAGTTTATATCATTCAGTTTTAAATCAGGTTTTATAAAGCAGGTTAGACTAAATCAGATCTAAAATAATAGTGAACTTAACATTCAGGCTTATTCACATGAAAGTCTCACTGTACTCAGCATAATTTTCTTCTGTGTAAGTTTACCTAATAATGCAGCCATGGACAGGCTCCTCGGAAGATAAATTTGGAAGTCCTTCTGCCAACTGGGAATTATTCCTCTCTAAATAGTTATGAGTTTGCTCTCCCCATATCTTTTCAATTAAAGTATTGTGTAGGCCATTTTTTTAAGCAAAGAAAATTTGGATTGCAGCCAGTGGTTTCTGCTGGACTGTTTAAAATGGAGAAATTGGTGGGCAGAAGTCCCTGTCCATTTGTACAATGCAATGGTCCATCTCCCACCTTGCCAATTTTCACTTTCCCATTAGATTACTCATTGCAATCTAAATCCCCAATACAGATTGATGTAAGGACTCTACTCCAACATACAGGAGGTGAAACAAACCACTATCTACAGATCACTTTCCTTTTCCCATTAAAGCTGTCTGGATACGAATTGTATTTACACCGTGCTCAAAAACAGTTAAAAACAGAGTGGTTGACTTCAGTTTCTTTTTATTATGGCTTAGATTATTGAGCAAAGAATTAGTATGCTTATTTTGTAGTAGAATTAGATAGAGATCTCTGAATGCAGCCAAGTACATATGCAGGGCAACTTCTGCTAAACTGTTTCACATTTGCAGAAAACTCCATATTGACAGCTGAGAACTGTGTAGCACAACTAGCTAAAAACAAAACAAACGTAAAAAAGAAAAAAAACGTAAGCTAAAAGCTAACTTTCATCAAGCTACCACATATCATCTCTACACATACATTCTGCTTTCTAAGTTCAACTACTATTGCTGAACTAGAGCTACAACCATGGCAAATAAAAAGTTTTAACATAAATAAATTCTTGGAGAAGCTCACAGTTTTGCTGTGAGAAGCAGATGGCCCAAACTGATAGTTCCCAATAGTTTTTTGCTTCTGCTGAATGCCCAGGTTTTGAAACTGCTCACTGGGTATGATATTATTCTTTTGATATTATTGCTATTCAGTTGTTGCAATTGCTCAAACTAATAATTCTTTGTATTTAGTCTGAAGTTTTTGTAGGGTTCCAGAAAGGATGACTGCTTTGATAAGGGAACACTGTTTACTGCATCTATAAAAACTGTATATTTCAGCTTTTCATTCACTGTTTTTCTTTCCATTTACCTCTTATTGCTGTCCAATACAGGGTGACACACTATTTAAAGAAGGAGGATGAAAGAAATGATCCACAGATCAAAGAATGCATACCTTGACAAGTAAATAAATAATCAAATTCAAACTGGATTTAAAATAACAACCAATCAACCAAGTGACACTATTAATAAACATCCATAATAGGCAAGGACTGAAGAGATTCTGGGAAGAAAATAATATAATTTGATGAAACAAAGGGGAACCAGAAAGACAACCATAATGAGTAGCTGTATAAAGAACTGAACACAAATTTTGACAATAATTGAGTTTGTGTTTTTCGTAGTATACAGTGATTCATATCAGAATTGCTTCCTATTGATTCAGGAGGAAACCCTTTAGGTGTATAAGATATATTTTAATTGCTATCACTTACTGTTGAAGGTTGTGGAAATAATGTGATGTGTAATTTCCTTCTTACTGCTGATAATAGAGGGTTTATTATTGTTGAATAGAGAGCATTTAATGATGAAAAGAATATTGGAAAAATTCAAGCAAAATGAAAAAAATATTGGGTTTATTAAGTATATGTTTACATTCTTATTCTCATACAAGTAACAACAAAAATATCAAATAAATCTATTGAACTAGGCCAATAAAATTAGCAGCACTTAAAACAAGAAAAAAAAACAGTAGATAAAATTCAAGTAATTGTATTCCAAATTTTATTAACAATTATTAGAATACATGAAAATGAAATTAACTTAATGACTAAGAGGTATAAGGATGAATCTGGAATTATAAATTAGAATATGGTGGTGCTGTGCCAAAAAATTGATTCAGCAATGATTAATTGCTTAATATTTATTTAGGTTTGGATGCAAAATTTAAGCCAATTCATGCTTATCAACATCAGCATTCCACAAATCATAATTTCTTCTTCTTTTTAATATTTAGACATGTAAGCTATATAAATATTAGAGTTTAGACAATCTTTAGTCTAGTTGAATAACTACCACTGTACAGGTGGTCCTCCCTTAGCAATTCCTCATTCAACAACTCTTCAAAGTTATGATGGTGCTGAACAAAGAGACTTACGACTGGCCCTTGAAGTTGTGTTCCTTGCAGCATTTTTGCAGTCACGCAATCACCATTAGGATGGTGTATTTATGACAATTGCAGTATCCCATGGTCATGGAATCACCATTTGCAACTTTCACAGCTGGTTTCTGACAAGCAAAGTCAATGGGGAAACCAGTGGTAAGTTGCAAGTCACAGACAGATACTACTGCCTTTAACATGCAGGGATTCACTTAACAATCACAATAGGAACTAATATTGTAAGTCATTCATTCATTACAGGTAGACCTCACTTAGCAACTTCTTCATATAGCAACCATTCTAAGTAATGATGGTGATGAAGAAGTAACTCTGCAACCAATGTCTGCATTTACAACCCTCACAGATCGGTAAAGGAAAGTTGAAATAATATCAGAAGGACAGTCACATGATTTTTCACTTAGCAACCACTTTGCTTTATGACTGAGTTGCCAGACCTAATTATGATTACTAAATAAGGACTACTTGTAAAGATTCAACTTTATGTAAATCAGATCAGGCCAGCTGTAAAGGGTGCAAATTATTATGCCCTAACCATGAGATGCTCTGACTGTCCTAAATACATGTTGGTTGCCAACCATCCTAATTGTGATTGTGTGACTGTTTCTTTCAAGAGAGGTTTCAGCAACAATGTTGTGCATGCTGAAATGGAAATAGGGTAATATGGTTAAATAATGTGTAAAGTCTTACACATGGGATGCTAAAAAATGTGATATCATTTGCCATCATTTTGTGAGTGCCTCTAAGAAAGATGGCATTAATAACACACCTCAGATAATGTTTGCATGCCTGGAGAAGTTGGTCAGTTATGTTACTAAAGGCCCTGTCACATTGGCCGACGGATGCAAAACGTTTGTAAAAAGGACACAGCGGATGAGAAAATGTTCCA
>BHFT01015218.1:0-23279 GCA_004320025.1 Laticauda laticaudata | reverse complement strand
CGCGGAAACAACGGATGCAACATTTTTCTCTTCCGTTGTGTCCTTTTGGCATCCGTTGGGCAGTGTGACACGGCCTTTAAGTTTTTGCTGCTTCCATATCTGATGGAACTGAGTCTGGCAAAAGTATCTTTGTTGCAAATCAATTGTTCTTCCTTTGTGCTGAGTTCTTGATGATTACCTGCTTCCAAATATTACTTCACTCAACTCCCCATTTCAGTAGATGATCTTAACTGTCACCTTGAAATAAGCAGCCTACTATAGTGTACTCTTTCTTCAATGATTTTGTAAGAAGGAAGGTCTAGATCAATTTGTCCTTCAGAAACATTGTTTTCTTAAAAAAAAAAAAAAACCAGTACATTNTTAAAAAAAAAAAAAAACCAGTACATTCACTCCCTACATAACTTTGCATAAAACTTACTGTAGATATGTTAATTTATATACATAGGTACAAACTTAGGCTGACTTTCACAGGTACAAAAAATGAAGCCATCCCTTCATTGTATAGTACTGGTTGTTCTTAGACTGAAACTCGGCATCTCTATCTAGAGCTAGGGAAAAAAAACTCTCTCAGACAATAATAGACAACAATAGCACTGGATTATCAATACCATTACTTATAATAGTACAATTCCAGTATTGTACCAGTATTGTACAAGTCCAGTATTGTACTGAACTTTCAAGCCAATGTTTAAATTAGTACAAAGCAACTGACGGGTTGAATTTGCACCAAACAAAACTAGGCTAAAGTGGGGTTGGACTATTTACAATCTGGTAAGATTTTTCTGGTCCCATTTTACAATCATCATCAGTTGGAATTAATTGCTGCTTCTGAACATGTTAAGTCTTTTCCAGCAGTTCTTCCTCCTTTTCCAGGGTTGTTTTCTCCATCTAGGTCAACTAGCTACTAGTTGTGTCCCTGCTAAGCAGTCAGTGCCATTTATTAATCAATGCAATTGAGATAAGAAGTACACTACAACTAGGAAAAATGACATCTTTTAGATGCAGAACAGAGTAATTCCTGAAGGGTAATTGATACAATAACAAAGAATGAATTATCTAAAGGGCCTTCAAAAAGAAGTTCTCTTTATAGATGGAAAAATGCTACTTTTAAAAAAAGTAAAAAGAACAACTGAAACATTCTCCACACATGCCTTTCATCAAGCCAAAACTAAATTTGCTATAAAATCTTTGCACATTTCTCTAATATTTAGGAATAAATAAAATATTTAGAAAGAAAATAAAGATTTCTGTGATATTTCTGTCACAGAGGAAGAATAAATGAAATATATAAATAGCAAGTCAACCTAGGGAAGATTAACCACCTTCATGTTTATAGAAAGCTGAGATTTCCTTCAAATCGTAGCAAAAATAACAAAATGGCTTTAAAACAAAATCTCTTGCTAGCATTCTTGACATAGAAAACCAGCATGTGATAAGAAAATTAATGTGTACAGATCAAAATCTTTATCAATGATAAAAAACAAAACTTGGAAACTTACGTGTGGGAACATTTTGCCAATCTTGTTAGAGAACACTATCTATGAAGCCTACTGTGTTGCATTAAGAGCAAGTAATAGTTTTGCTCAATTGAAATAATTTTACCCAAATTTGCATTTTTTAAATAAATATGATGAAAAAAAAGCACTCAATCCAGATTACTTAGTTCTTCTTTTGGGTTTAACTATTTTTATTGTTAAGATAATGAAATGAATAAAGACAAAAATAAGATGGAACAAAAAGGAACAACTGCTAAGTATGAATAAAAAGTACTGTGGGAAAACTTTTCAGTAACATATTCTTCCCTTCCCTTTCATTTGTTTCCCCAAATGACTAATCATAATTTAGATAGTTACACTTTACACTGAACATTAGAGTGAACATTAAAGCATTCTGTTTAAGTATTTTCATGTGTTATTTTTAATTGATCTCATAATTTTTTTTAGAAACTATATTCCAAATGTTTAAATTTGCCCTGAGGTGTAGTATGTGTTATTTAAGGGAACCATTCCTGCATAAATTTAGTTAAGTTCTTATTACAAATTGCCCTTGCTGCATATTTTGGTCTCCCAATCTGATAATGTTGGCAGATTGTTCCTGTTTTCAATGTTGTGCCAAATTTGTTCTTGCAGCTGTCAACATATATCTTAGTAAATTGTGATACTTTTCATTTATGTTTTCTGGATTTATTCCTAATAAAAATACTTGTAGTTTCGGTTGAAATGTTACTTTTAGGATTTTCTGAATATTAAAATGATTTCTTTCCAGCACTTTTGAGGTTTCTTTCACACAAACACCACTTTCTTCAACCCTTATTATGGAATTTCCAATATTTGTCATTAAATAATCTAATTTATTAATCATTAAGTGATCTGTCTAATTTATTATTTACCATCTGTAAAACACTGTATGCCATTTTCTCCTCAAATTATAGCTTAACATAAATTTTAATGAATCTTCCATGACCCTTCCTGTTTTTCTTTTTTAAAATTAATTTTTATTGACAGTTTTACAAAGAATATCAAAACTAACACAAACAAATAAAAAGTAAAAACAATAATGAAAGAAAAGAAGAAAGAAAAAAAAGCAAGTATAGGAAGGAATAAGAAATAGAAAGAAGCTTTTGATTTCTTTGCAACATATATAAGTATGATTTCAAATCCACCTCTTACTCTAATAAAAAAGATCACACTTCCATTGTCCATTTTCTTCAAATCATCAAAACCACAAATAAGTGCAACTTTTCTGTTTTATGCAAAATAAGTGGTAAACTCCTAAACTCCCAGGTTCCTGAGACAAGCAAGAAAAGCTATGAAAGTAAGAGGGCCTTCATGAAACAAGGGCTCTACTGAAGGTGAGATGCTTCATTGGGCAGACTCTTAATGGTCAGGGACCAAGAGTTTACAAAGCATTTTAGCAGAATGGGAGGGAAAACAACCTATCCACAATATCCACCTTGTATGGACCCTGAAATCTCATCTTCTCCTGCTCAATAATGTTTCAAATATTTAATCTCTGCTAATATGATATCAAAATGTGCTTATTCTCTCTCTATTTTCGATTTGAAAAAGTTACATAAATAGTGATTTAACTGAATTCTCAGATTTCTTAGAGTTCACACGTTAAAATCAGAGCCATGCCACAGGACAAAATCCCTATATCAGGCTAGTTTTCCTTGATTTACCACCACAGGTTCAGACTAAATATCTCAAATGGTGTTAATGTGACTGCTTCTCAACAAAACCCACAACTCAATTTCACAGAGAAAATTGGTGAGGTATAAAATAAATACCCAAGAAGGACACCAAAGGGGGACAGGTGTAAATCTGGAGGAGCCAGAAATATTGCTTTTCTTTAAGCAAGGGACCCAAAAATATCTATGACCCAAGGTATCAAATAAAAGTGTACCCTGTCTTCTGCTCCTTTGTTGAGAAAGGCCTTTTGAGGCTTTTCTGTGTACTTAAGTCAAATAATGAACAGCCTACCAACAAATAACATACAAAATGCCTGGCCAAAAAAGAGAATCTTTTTAAAAATGTAATAGGAAAGGACTGCTTGTCATCAGAAATATTTAAGAATTTCAGATTTTTAGTGTCCATGTGATGATCATACCCTGATGGATTTGTAATGTATCTAGAGTACTGAAGGGCTGCTGGATGGTTGGTGAGGTTCGGGTGAACACCTAGCTATGATCTGTGGCTGGGCCCGTCCACCAGCTCTTGTTCTATGCTTTCCCTAAATAACTAACCTTTCTTCTGCCCAGGCAAGTTCTGTCCCGCCCTGCTGTACTCACCAGAGCTGCCTGAGTTGATTAGCTGCCTGTTTGAAGCTGTGTTTCAGCCCCAAAGTGGCATATACGAGTAAAGGGAGCGTACGCATGCTCACAACCAATGAACCCCTTGTCAACAAAAGTGCAGCCCACCTCTGATTAGAGATCTACCATATTTTAAAGATATCCTGCCAATACATGCAGATGAAAAGGCAGGATGGGAGGCTAAGTGTCAGCCTTCAAGATCTTCTACTATTGCTTTGCATCTTTCGACTGCCATAAGTAACGGGGGGGGGGGGGAGCGGAGGTGGGATAAGTGGGGAAGTGAGCTGGAGGCTTACATCTTCTGTTGTGTAAATGGAGGGGGAAAGCATACATAGAGTTAGTTTCTATTTCTCGCTTAGCTTCTTTTTCTCTGCGCAACTGCAACTGTTATCAAAATATTGCCAAGGTCAACTGGACAGAGGCCTCATCATCACCTGAAGATGCCCAATGATCATATTCACACTTCTAATTGGAAGTTCATCTGAACTATTGGGGGTGGGAACACTATCCATCACTTTGTATATGTGAATTGCACGCCTTAATTTCTCAGATTCAGAATTCTTTGGTTGCTACCACTTCAACTTTCAGTAAAAGATAGTCTTTTTCTCTAAACTAAAGAGTCTAAGTATTTCTTTCCCTGGATTTTGAATGGAGCTCCGCCTGACATTATTCTGAATCTCACCACCAGCCCACCCAGAGAGAATACCCAGTTTCGTCTGAGGGGGCCTGACATCATGTCTCTTCAAATAGTGCAGGGATCCGGGAGCCATTGGAGGGCACAGATTCTGTGCTGGATGCAGGAGGCCCAATTGCTAGCAGAGTTCAGTTTGGGAAGGGGATCCAGTTGTGATGCCCAGATGGTCGGTGGAGTTGTTGGAAAGATCCGGAGAATGGACCCCCCCCCCGGGGTCACAACTACCTGCCGGCATGAGAAAAGAGGAGCCTTGGCAAGAGAAGAAAAGAGGGAATTCTTGCTTATCAAGCCAGGAGACTCCTGAATGAAGCATTTAAACACCTCAAGCTGCCAGCAAAGGTATGAAGGGGGAGGGGAAGTAGCCCAGCCAGAAGAAGCAGGAGCAGCTCCTCTCCCATAAATCAACCCGGATCCGCAGCAGCCCCGGGCCTTCAGCGGGAGGTGTGATTCTCTAGAGGCGTTGAGCTCCTAGGCTGCCTCCGTTAGAAGTAAATACGGAAGGGGATCCAAAACTTGGGAATTTTCTAGCTCAAGTTTGGAGACCATATGGAAGAATATGGGGAGGATTTTCCCTCAGAAGCACCAAAGTGAGGTGTGTACCAGGGCGTCTGGGAGGAATATCGGCAGAGTGGATGGTGACCTTGCAATGATAATGCTCCTCCAGTTGCTGAAATATAACCTATTATGGCTGCACTGGCGGGCTAGGTTTAGGACCCAATGGCAGAGGCGCAAGGCCCGATTAGGAATAAAACCATAAACAGGGGCGAGGTCTGTGGCTGATTACACCCAAGAATTTAGACAGTTTAGCCGGCCATTTCCGAGGCTGGCCCAAGAAGCCCGCTGAATAGAAGCGTTTAAAGATGGTTTTAAATGAAGATGTGTACCAGAGATGCACTGCTAGAAGAGACCAATGACTACCCTGCAGATGTGGTACTTGCTGGCTAGAAGAAGTGGAGAATTGAGTTTAATCCGGAAGTAAATATGGCGGGGAGGTATATTGGGTGGAGCCAACGTTTTTCCCCCACACGCCCTCAAGGAGGCTCCTAAACCTCAGAAGGGAGGTGGCAAGCAAGACCCAACCCTCGGCTTGCTTTCGATGCGAAGGAGGTCGACCGGGGGGCTGTGGAACTGCAGATGTCAAGCTGGAGCCAAAAGGGGGCGCAAAGGAAGGAAAGAAACTGAAGTCCAGCGAGCCTCGCGAAAAAGCACAAGTCGAAAGAAGATGGCAGAGTCGCCCCTCCCGCAGGAGAGGAATACAGAACGCCCCAGTGAACCCGAGGAGGGAGGTATTTGACTCGGAAGACGACTTCTGGTTAAGTCCAAGCGTGGGCCCTATGACCATTTCCGGTGAAGTTGAGGTACCAATTCAGGGGTTTGAAGGGGAAATGCTAGCCTGTTAGATTCTGGTGGCACAGGTGTATTAATCAACACGGAAGTAGTGAAGAAACTGGGCCTAAGCTAAAATCCTTTGAAAAGATGCCATTTCCTTTTGCCAACTAGAATGGATTCAGTGGCTGGAGGTTGCACCGCTCAATTTGTCAACGGAACCTATAGAAAATATTCATGGAGAGCATGATGAGACCCTGCGTTTTATTGTGGTCCTGGGGATGGAGCAACCATTAATACTGGGATTTGCCCTGGCTCCGGAAATGGAACCCCAGGTTAACTGGAGAAAGGGGTTGTTGCGCATATGCACAAAGCAGCGACCGGGAAGAAGGGACCAGATCCAGCCGAAGCCTGAGGACCTAATTGAAATAGCTTCACGGGTACTGAGCCCGTGAAAGATGAGGAGAAAATTCCCAAAGAGTATTGGGATTTAAAAGGAAGTGTTCAGTGAGAAGGCCTCAGATGAGCTTCCGCCTCACCGGCCAACAGACTGGCTATTGAGATTTTGCCTGGGGTGAAGCTCCCAGAACCAAAGTTGTACTCAATGACCCACGGGAATTGGAAGAGCTAAGATTGTTAGTTGATAAAAATTGGAACGTGGTTTCATTCAACCTGCTAGACCCTGGGTAGCGGCCCCAGTGTTGTTCCGTTGAAAGAAAGATGGCTCCAAACGCTTGGTGGTGGATTACAGAAATTTGAACGCTATTTCTGTGGGAAAAGTGTACCCCCTTCCTTTGATGAAGGACATGTTGGCCCACTTAGTGAAGGGAAAGATTTTCACGAAGTTGGATTTGAGAAAGCATACTGTACCAAATTCGAATTAAGGAAGGGATGAGTGTAAGACCGCTTTTAACTGCCCGATGGGTTGCTCCAATTCAACGTTCTTCCTTTTGGTTTACAAGGGGCCCAGCTGTATTCATGCAAATGATCAATCAAGTGTTACATGAACATTATACAGGGGGTTCTGGTTTATCTTGATGATTTCCTGTCACATGGAAACTCTGGATGAACATGTGAAGTTAGTGCGGTCGTTCCTAACAGAAACTGTGTGCCGCTAAGTTGTATGCTAAATTGTCAAAGTGTGAATTCCACCAAGACAAAATTGACTATTTGGATATCACATTTCATCTGAAGGTATAGAGATGGATCCAGAGAAGGTGCGTGCCGTTCTGGAATGGCTCCACCACGCACCAGAAAAACAACTTCAAAGTTTTTTTGGATTTGCAATTTTTACCGGCAATTCATCCCGACGTTTGCTAAGATAGCAATGCCCATCACAAATCTCTTAAAAACAAAAGGGGATGTAAAGCCAAGGCCAGGAAAGCCGCTGGAGTGGTTCCATGGAGTGCCAAGCAGCTTTTGAAAAGCTAAAACGGACTGTTTGCTGCAGAAGCATGCTGAAGCACCCGGATATGGACACTCCTTTCGTGATTCAAGCCGATGCAAGTGATGTGGCTATTGGAGCGGTATTACTTCAAATCAACGAGAAAGGGACCTTACAGCCTTGTGCGTATACCTCCCATAAGCTGTCTGAAACAGAGAGAAGATGGGCTGTCTGGGAGAAGGAAGCTTTTGCAGTTCGTTGGGCCTTACTGACCTGGAGACATTTTCTGGAGGAGCAAAACACACATTTGAGGTATGGACTGATCATAAAAATTGAAAGCGTTGAAACGCCCCGGAAGCTGTCCCTAAACAAGTTCGCTGGGCCCAGTACTTCAAGCGGTTCAATTTCTCATTGAAGTACATTCCAGGTGGGAAGAACTTCATGGCGGATGCTCTCTCTAGACTGCCCCAATATAATAGTATGCGCCAGGAGGTGATTAAGCCCAATTGTCTCAGCCAAACATCTAGCTGCCCCAGTGATCACCAGAGCCCAAAAGAAGAACAAGAAGTGTCTTATCGAATGACCTAAACCGAACAATTAAAAGAAGCTTTTAAACTAGATGGATGGTTTCCTGGCTCATTCAAGTGACTATACAGTTTAGAGATGGTTTGGCTTGGTGGGGGCCAAGTTGTATGTGCCACAGGTACTGAGCAGCCAAATACTACAACAGGCTCATGATTCTTAAAGCAGCTGGCCACTTCAGATTTGTGAAGACCTCTACATCTGGTTAAGCGGCAATTCTGGTGGCCTACTTTAAAGAAGGACATTGAAGCTTATTTAGCTAGCTGTCAGTTTGTGCTTCAGCAAAGAGACCTCTGGTAAGCCAGTAGGATTGTTACAAAATGTAGCTAGACCAACGGCTCCCTGGAAGGAAATCTATGGACTTTATAGTAGAATTACCGAAAGTGATGGAAACACGGTCATCTGGGTAGTGACTGATTTGTTTCCAAACTAGTACATTGCATACCTTGTTCACAGAATTCCCTCTGCTAAGATGCTGGCTAAATGTTTATTTCACATATCTATAGGTTACATGGCGTCCCGGATCGCATAATCTCTGACAGAGGGGTCCAATTTACCTCAAATTTTGGAAAGAGTTCCTGAAGTTAATAGGCTCCGCCCAGGGGTTAAGGCTCCACCCACCACCCCCAAACCAATGGGGCCTGTGAGAGGATAACGCAGTGTTAGAACCAATATCTTAGATGTTACATAAATTATCAGAGATAACTGGTCCGAATTACTACCATTGCCGAAGTGGCATATAACAACTCCTACACAGTAGTACTGGATTTACTCCATTAAAAGTGGCTTCGGGACAAGATTTCGTTCCCATACCTGAACTTCCTCGTGAAAAACCTAATATCCATTCGTTGGATGAATGGATAACTCAACTCCAACTTAACTGGCCAGTGACACGCAAAGCATTAGATGAGGCCCATCAAGCTTATAAGAAATTTGCAGACAAGAAAAGATCCCCACAGAAAGAATATAAGTGGGCGACAAGGTTTTCCTGTCCACCAGATACCTGCAGACCACTCAAAAGTCAAAGAAGCTTGGTCCTAAGTATGTTGGTCCATCACATTGAACGGACTTATAATCCTGTAACAGTCCAACTAAACTTACCCAAAACTCTTCGACGAATTCATCTGGTTTTCCATGTTAGTTTGCTAAAACCTGAACGTACTTCTGACTTAAGATCCATCCAGGCTGACCCTCCCATACCAATACTGATTGAAGGCGAACAACATTTTGAAGTTAAAGAAATCTGGACTTCTCGCAAATGGAGGGGTCGACTCCAGTATCTCGTAGCCTGGAAACATTTCCCTTCTTCACAAGCCGAATGGGTTAACGAAACCGACGTTAAAGCCCCTAAGTTGATCAAAGCATTTCGTTCCAAGTTACCTGATAAGCCTTAGAGTGTATTGTTTGTAATTGTTTAATGATTAATAATTGTCTTTATATTTTCTCCTCTCTCTCTTCTAGGACTGATGATTTTCCTTTTTCTAGGAGGGCCGAATGTCAGCCTTCAAGATCTTCTGCTATTGCTTTGCATCTTTTGACTGCATAAGTAACAGGGGGGGGAAGGGGAGGTAGGGATAAGTCGGGAAGTGAGCTGGAGGTGTTACATTCTTCTGTTTGTTAAATGGGGGGGGAAGCATACAATAGAGTTAGGTTTCTATTTCTTGCTTAGCTTTCTTTTCTCTGCGCACTGCAACCCGTTATCAAAATATGCCAAGGTCAATGACAGAGCCTCATCATCACCTGAAGATGCCCACATGATCATATTCACAACTTCTAATTGGAAGTGTCATCTGAACTATTTGGGGTGGAACATTTTCATCACTTTGTATATGTGAATTGCGCGCCTAATTTCTCAGATTCAGAATTCTTTGGTTGCTACCACTTCAGTAAAAGATGTCTTTTCTCTAAACTAAAGAGTCTAAGTATTTCTTTCCTGGATTTTGAATGGAGCTCCGCCTGACACTAAGGTTCAGTACTACTGTACTCATCCTAAAGAAATGACAAAAAGAGGTCTGACCATCCCTCAAGAGCACTGCAATGTTAGTTTTCTGAGAACTATATACAGTTCTCAGTATATAGATATGACATTTCTTCAGCACTCAATGCCATTTTATTGCTTTCAACTCAGAGAATACAATTTTACCCCTTTGGTGGGCTTTGTGGGATGTAATTCACACATGTCAAAATGTTCTAATAAATGACTAATGATGAGTGACAAAATTTTCTATCAATTATTCACCATGTTTTGGAAATTGGCTCAAAGCTCTGTTGATTAAAAAAGTAAAACTAGTATAGAGATTGAACTGCACTGCTCCTTGGCACAATTTTTACTTAATTTCATGTTTTGATATGTGTAGGTTCCATACTCTCTTAATCTTAGGCACATTTTGATTCTTCTAAAATGGAAAATGGTTTTTCCACACAGTCTATAAACTTACCTTTTGTGTCTATTTATTTACAGTTGTCTCTCTTCAATCCATACTCACTCCTACTAATTTTTCAGATTCCCCTCCCAAACCACAAATTGGACACAAAATGAAACTCACACTTTTCCAGTGCCATAACTTTTGTAGTCTACTACTGCCGAAACAGCTACAATTACAGCAGGCATGCCATAGCCAACCAAATAAAAGTATTTTCTACGTGAATGTTCACTCTCGAAGACTTCCACCAACATTATGTATAGCTGTACTCCTTCCAAAAACATCCAAGTGAAAGCAGAGAGGAAGAAGAAATGCAGCAGAGCAGCAAACACAGCACAGGCTATCTGGGAAAACAAAAAAGACAAAGTAGAACAGTAGTTATGTGTGTATGTTGATTAAGGGTGGGTGCAAATTATGCAGTTAGGTGATCCTTCTGCTATTTACATATTCAATTGTTGGGATAAGCGTACGGATGGATCTTGTTTTTTTAATTTATACTTTATTTTCAGGATTCAACCATTTAATTATTGTTGCAAAGAAAAACCATTCCATTTCGATGTCTTACACATGTGATACAGTATCAGATTAAACTACTTGTTTCAATGCATATGACAACTCACATATTTACATGTGTTCAGTTGGATTTTGGAATGAGCAATCTTTTTAAAATTATAATGCACGCTGCAAAACCATGCATTCTGCTTTCAACAGTTTCTAAAGTAGAAAAAGTTGTTGAACAACAACCACTCAACTTTTCATTCTCCCCACCCAGAAAATCAGTAGCTTGGTTGATATCCATGTCTCCAAGAACATGGATAGGTGTTGCCATTTCTAAGGATGTTAATATACAGAGAATGAACAAGTTTGCAAATAAAGAATGGTGAGAAATCCTATAAATGCACTAAAGCAGGCTTTGTTACATATTAAAAGTTAACTATTTGTGAAAAAAGAAGTAGGCAAGCTTCTCCTACACTCTCACCTTTGAATTAAAGACCTCAAGACACATATTTGAGAGAGTTTGTGGAGACACTATAAATTATCTGCTTTATTACTATACTATCATCATTTGTCTCAAACATGCCTCATGTAAAATCTGGTTTACTGGGTAACTCCACCTTCTTTTTTTGGTGTGTTCAACTAAGTGTTGACACCTGACGACTGTCTGGACAAATCTCTGCAGGTTTGTTGTAAGATTTCAGAAGTGGTTTGTCCATGCCTGCTTCCTAGGGCTGAGCCTGGGCCAAGGTTTACCCAGCTGACTTTGTGTCTAAGGAGGGACTGGAATTCATAGTCTCTTGATTTCTAGCCTGATGCCTTAATTTCTACACCAAACACTCTCTCTCTCTCTCTCTCTCTCTCTCTCTCTCTCTCTCTCTCTCTCTCTCTCTCTCTCTCTCTCTGAGGAAAGAGTGACTACATCATAATAAAAAAGTTTTGTTTTGTTTTCAAACAGTTCTTTACCAATAGTAAATCCATCCAAATCTTGCCAAGAAAACTGCAGGGCCTTGTGTCTAGGCACAGTTGCCAGGAGTCAACATTGATATGAAGACACAAACACATACACAGAAGTACTAAATGAGGTAAGGAAGTGCTTCAGAATATGAAACAGAGGAACTATGCAGTTTAATTGAGGTATTGCAAGAAAATAACTAAAAACAGCAACTTTGGACATTATGCATTCTTATAGAATAGAAATTGATAAAATATTGCAAGTCTAAGCAAGATAATAGTTGAGACACAAGGCTAAAGGCTTAAAACAAAAACTGTAACGGTTCAATATAATACCGTTATATAATAATACCGTGCCATGGGGGATAATGACATGGTAATAGGATTTCAGATAAAGAATTCTGGAATATAAACAGCAGTGTGATGTAGCTACAAAAAGGACCAGTAATTTTTTAAAAAATCCTGAATCAACAAATGGTTTCCAACTCAAGAAAAGTAACTGCTCCATTTTATTGGTCCAGACCCCTCCTTATGTCCAATTCTGAATACCATACAAACTGGAACAGGTTTAGAGAAGAGCAAAAAAATGATCAGGTCCTACAAGGAGAGAATGTAGATTCTGGGAATGTTTAGCATTGAGAAAAGGATGAGAAAGACTATAGTATTAGCTTTCAAACGCATAAAACGGCATGACACAGAAGGTTATCTATTGTCACTATATGCGAAAAGGTAGATTCCAAATGAATGTTGGGGGGGAAAAGTGCTGATGACAAAAGATTGATGAGGAAGGAGAATCAACTATCCAAAGAGGTTACAAGCTTGAAAGTTTAGAAAAATAAGCTCTGGTTCCGGAGTGACCGACTCAGATTGGATCCTCAAATGGGTGCCATGTTAGTGTTTGGCTTTCCAATACCATATCCTGACATCAGGTCAGGAACTGGCTTCTCATACTATTATTAAACCCCAAATAAAGGAATCATGAGGGAATTGTCCATGGACTCATGCTACTATCATCATGTGTGAGGAATCCTACCTTTGATACATTTTTGGAAAGTTTCCCTGTTACTCAGTTTTTTGGCCCACAAATTAGGTGGGCACTTTCCAAAAGAAATGTGTATCTAATAAATTAGTAAAACTAGAACTGAATGTCTACAATTCAGTTCAAAGTATCTCATTCATTTTTCTCACACCAGTAATTTTCTTATTTAAAATGGGAAGAGATATGTATGCTGCATGTGCACTTAGCAATTGTCTGAGTCATCCCTTCTGAACTGTAGTATTTGTCAAGAATAAGATAGGATATTTAATGATGAATAAATAACTGTATATAAGAGTTGGATATGGTCACTGCTTTTGTAAAAAATTGTAAAAATAATAAAGGCAGAATACAAGCGAACAAGCAAACAAACAAACATGAGGCTTACTCATGTTACTTCAGAATCATATAGTTGACCAAATGGGAATCTAAGCTCTGATACTTTTCTTCATGGAAAGCGAAAGAAGTCAAATTAACTGTTTTAGAAAAAGATTTGAGGGGCTAGAATGAGGATAAAGTAAAAAAGTCAAAGGCTTTATAGGGAACATATTATGATGAAGAGCACTTTCTTTAAAGATTATACAGATAGAACTACATGAGTGAGGATTTTTCATGAACATTCTTCTTTAGTACACTGTAATATTGTACAGTGCTTTAATTTTTTTACAGTATTTTACAGTATTTGTTAACATAACATAACTGAACTGAATGATTGAATGGGGGGGGGTGCGTCCATAATTATACATTCAACCTGGCAATATCATCGGGGCAGGATCTCTGTTCTTAGAGGTTTTTTTCATCCTGAATAAATTGTTATAAAGACTTTAGAGTCAGATCTTTAAAGTTTCAAGAGGCATATTTAATCCAAATAAGCTCTATTTAAAAGTAATTATTTTCTGTAACATATGCCTTGTTTGAAGGAGTACCATCTTGAGTAGGTTGAACCATCTGTTATAGTTATGAGATAAAACAATCTTCTTCTTTCAGTAAAAAAAGGAAATACTTCTACATTTTCTTTGTTAGTTTGGGACTATGCATAGCACAAATTCAGTGTATTATATCTACAGCATATGAAAGAGATAATAGTGGCCAAAATAAACTTAGTAAATAAAACAAATTAATAAAAAAATTTTTTAAATGCTAATGCCCTTGTTTTGTTCCACTGGAAGTTGATAGCTTTTCAAGCTGGATGTTAAACCACAGATAATAGGGATCATATGGAGCTGGGGATAAGGTTGGAGTTCTAACAACACACTCTGTAATAGTAATAGAATGGATGAAGGAGATATTAAACTACATTGTAAATTCCATGTATATAAATTTCAGGCTTCAACACAGTGGCAGATAGGACAGCACTCCAGAGGGTTAACATCATTGCTCAGAGGATCATTGGTTACCCTCTTCCCTCTTCAAAAGAGCTTTATAGCTCCTCCTGCCTTAAGAAAGTTCAAAACATTCTTAAAGATCCATCTCATCCTGGGCACCCTTATTTTGAACTATTACCATTTGGCAGAAGGTACAGGACAATAAAAATAAGGACAAATAGGCTGAAAAACAGCTTCTATTCCAGAGCATATTGAATATGCTCTATATTGAATTCTATTGTATAGTGTAATGCTAATGCAGTATCAGGGGTTTTCAATTCAATTGTATAGAATGTGAAGGATGTGTTGTTTTATTTTTATAGTTTTCTTATGTATGATGTACACTGAAGATGGCATTTAATTTCATTGTAGGAGATGCAATGACAATAAAGTAAACTAAATTAAAAAAAAAACATTGCTCCTTTTTTGAAGCAGAGATACCCAGGTGATCTTTATGATGGAATCACAGAATTATGAGTTAGAAAGAACCTTCTAGGTCATCTCATCTAATCTCCTCCTTGAAACAGGAAATTCAGCATTACAGCATTGCCACCAAATGGCTACTTTTGCTTGAAGAGCTCCAGTAAAGCTGTCAGGCTACAGAACTTTTCCCATTCAATCAATTAGAATGAACTTCTGGAAACATATCAAAACATACCAAAAAGGAATCCTTTATTGAGATAGACAATTCATGTTGGGGTTAAAAGCAGCCTCTAAAGTCTCTCAGGCATGCAGAGATAGATAAGGGAGTTTAAAACCCCTCCCCTTATCTTGATGTGTAAAACAAAGAGCCAACATGTTAATTCCGCCCCCAGTCCCTTTTTAGAACCATCTTTTTCAGAGTTTCCCAGGACACATCTCACTGTGGAATTTTTATGGTCTCTTCATCTCCTGGCTGTCTTTCTCAGAGGTGATAGGTTCCAGCCATCTGGATTTCATCTCTCTATTGTATCATGTGTAAGTTATACAAATTCGATATAAGATTAAATATATTCGGGTTACACCAAGAAGGATTTCTTTATCAGTCTCTCCCCCACCCCCTTTTCTTCTTCCATTGAAGAAATGACAGATACACGGATCTGACAAAAGCAAAACTCATTTTGTCATGTCATTGGCTTGATGGCTTAACTATGTTCCCTATTAAAGGTTTGTGTAAGCCGAACTGAATCTTATTCTTCTGTAACCTAAAATGTAAAGATTTTAAGCCTTATTCTCCTCCTCCAGCAGAGGATAGATTGAGAGGGAAAGAGCAGCACTCCAATCTGTTCTTGTCCTCCACAGGCTTCCTGCTTGCAGGAATTAAGACAAATTAATGGCAGCTTCTCTCTACAGATTGAGAATGTACCGTATATACTCGCATATAAGTCGACCCTTTAAAAACTGCCCCAAAATGAGGATTTTTGAAAAAACTCGCACATAAGCCGACCCCCAAATACCATGGTGAACGCTTTTTTTTTTTCCCCAAATTTGGGGGTCGGCTTATACACGAATAAATCTGGCTGCTTGATTTCGCGCGATGAGAGNTTATTCGCGTATAAGCCGACCCCCAAATTTGGGGAAAAAAAAAAGCATTCTAAAGTCGGCTTATATGCGAGTATATACGGTAATGTCCTTAAGTAGAAAGGAACATAACCTGGAGCAGCAGTTCTGTGATCCTCAGTGAAGAAGTGGAAAAAAAAATCACTGATCTGTTTCACTTAAATTCTTGTCAATTCATTACTATTATTTTATTTATTGTTTAATATTGATGAATTTATGTGATGGAATCAGGTTTTGGAACAATGCTCTGTTGTTATTATTTATGCCAACTTGTTGAAGAACAATCCAAAACATATAACTAAAAAAAATATCTCTAAACATAAATCATAAGAATAACCTTGTGGTATGGAGGCCTATGAGTCTTATCAACAGATAAATAGGTCATATTCTGCCAATTTGACATACATTTTTCAGATGAACAGGACTATTGTGGTGGAATATAGTACAGATTTATTTTTATTTGTTAATTAAATTTATTTTCCACCTGATGGTTCAGGTGACTCTGAGTCACATAAGGGAGGAGGTCTTTCCCAGGAAAGAAAGCTCAGCTGGAATCTTTAGCAAGCAGGAAAAGAGAGCCAGGGCAGATCCTCCCTAACTTTTTATAGAATACATCTAATAGTTAGGCAAATTTGTGATTTAGTCTGACAAGATTCCTGTCTGTAGGTGAACAATAATAAAGAAACTGCTGTGAAATAACTTCTTATGTTGTTCTTGGTTCCTTCCTTCTAACAATTATCCAACAATATTCTTTACAATTATGTAGTGAAAGAATCATTTACATTTGATAAAAGGTAGTTGCAGAATACTTTTCAGAAAGTTTTGATATTGCTAAAGATAAAGCAAACAAAAATATTCCCAAATGCAAAAGAATGTGAAATAAATCTTAGATGATAAATTGAAGCAGTTGAAGAAAGCAAGCAAAATACAACAAATGCGGGTGGAAATCTTCCCAGGTAAAGTTGAGGACAAGAGAAGTTGTATTGAAAAAAGCAATGCAAAGAAACCAAGGATAACAATGGAATGGAAAGGATATCTGAAAAAATGGCAGAAATCAAGAATCTTTATGTTAAGATGGGCACAATTAGAACAAACAAAGTAAAGATCTTTTGAATAAAGTAGATATAAAGAAGAAATTATGAAATATATGGAAGTGTACAAAATAGATCCATAAATAGTTCAAATATGAAGATTTGATCTCTAAATTAAATTCAGACATTCAGGAGGTATTAAAAAGCAGAACAAAAGCACTATTAACAACAAAAGGGCAGAAACTGAGGAAATATCAACAGAACCTTTGAAATTTTTTGCATGATAATGTAGTTGGGAGTGCTGTTTGTAGTTTAGAAAAGTGGAAAAAAATCAATATGTGTTCCAATACCAGAAAAAAAGAAAAAAAAGAAAAGAAAAAAAGCAACAGTAAAGAATGCTCAAACTATTAAATGAATACATTTATCTTTTACTCTACCAAGATAATCTTCAATATTTTGCAATCCACACTGGAACAATACATAGAATGACAACTGTGCAGGTTGATTCAGAAGAGGCAGAGATACTTGAATGGATATTATTTCCATTTGACAGATTATGAAAAAAACAAGACAGTTCAAGAGGACTATCTTTTTCTCTTTCTATAGATTGTATTAAGGCTTATGACTATACAGACAACCAAAAATTGTGGATGGTCCTTAAAAATGTAGGCATACTGGGTCACTCATACTGAAAAATGTGCAGAAGGACCAGGAAGCAAAAATTAGAACAGACTATAATTAGGTCGAATGAGCGACCTAATGGTGACCTCATGGTGAAGATGCTTGCCACCTACTCAGAAGGTTGAGAGTTCAATCCTAGGTAGTGGCAGATGTTTCTCTTCTAAATGCAAGAAAAAATATCTTCTGCAAACTCCATGTAGGCATCAGGAAGGACATTTGGCCAGTAAACGCTCAGCTCCATCCAGTCTCACTGACTCTACCCTGAATTAAGGGACTACAGGGTCATAAAAATTGAGGTTTTTTTAATGAAGCAATTAAATAGTGCAGATTAGAAAAAAGTTTGCCTATAGTGTACATTGTCACCTTATTTATTTGCCTTAAATGCACTATACATCATAATAAATATTGGACAAGAAGAAATATAAATTCAAATAAAAATTGCTAAAAATTGGTAAAAGCTTCAAAAAGTTCAGAGATGCTCATGATATTATTTGGATGGAAATAGGGGACAGTTGAGGAATTTCTTGTTGATTCTGCTGCTCAGTATTAAAATGAAAAAACAAATGTTTTGAAGAGGCAATACCAATAACATTCAATAGGTGGAAGACAGGTTTGCTCTTCTGATTTTGAGCTTTAATTTAGATGTTCAAGTTGACCTACATGTCTCTTTTCCTATTCTTTCTCCAAAGCAACAATTGTCTCAGGATGCTAATCTCTTCCATTTCTAGTCCCAAACCTTAACCTACTAACAGATCTTATCTTCTTGGACACAAAATGCACAAAGTGGATAACTATAGACATGAAAAGGCACATCTGATACCTCAGAGGATAACTATTAAATATAGTTAATTATTTTAGTCACATAATCCAAGGGTACTGGTCATTGGGGAAGACATTGATGTTTGGCAAAATCAAATGCAATCATAGAAGAGATTGACAGAAAATAAAGAGGTTAGATTATTTCATTAATGAAATGAGCATCGGCTTATTAAAAACTCAATTTTGACAGACAGTCCTGTCAAAAGAATATCCACTGGGTCATGAAAAGATGGAAAAAATTAAATGACTGAACAAAATCAAAACTTTTAATATAAAACCAACCTAAGCTTTCTGTATTTATGAAAATGCCAGTCAGCCAGAAAATAGATCATATAGAAAAGGTATAGCTGAAAAAAACCCTTCTAAATGCTGAGGGCTACAGTAACTGCTATCTCCAATTCCACCCCTCATGATGTTTAAAATCCAGCATGAAAATGAATTTTTATGAGCTTGAAAGCTTTCTCATGGTTTTGTGACATTTTATTTGAAAATGTATGGGGAAATGACTGCCCCCTCAATTCCAAGCGATTACTCCAATTAGCTAGTTATAATTTTAATTTTAATGGAAAATATGCCAGTAGTGTAATATTACTAAGCCAGAGATAGGGAAAAAGATAAAATTCATCTTTTTTCACTGGTTACTTACTGGTTGGTCTGCTCTATTGATTCCAATAAGGAACAGAAGTTCCGCCACAAACAAGCTGATGCACAAGTTCTTATGGATAGTGTTTCGGTCACTTTGGAGTCCGCGGAAGAAGCAGAAAGTAAAAATGCAGATCAGGAGGCAGACAAGGGACAGAAGAATGCCAACCCAAGTGATGACATCCAGGATCAGATCATGGACTGCATCTCCATGCTGCAAATTAAAAAAAATATATTCATCAATTGACTCTCAAAATCTAAGAAAGCTTAATTGAGACACTTTGACATCTTTCTCTCACAAATGTATAGCGTGCATATTAACATAATTGAAGATGATGTTGTTTGCTTGTGTTTTTTCTTGCATTTGTTTTGCTTAAAAGTTAGTATCCTGAAGAGTATCATCTGAGTTTTGATCTCAGCTACACAAAGTCAATGAATGTAAGTGACGCATATTATAGATTAATAGCATAAGCAATCTAGATCAAATCTGTGCTGCAGCATGGGACTTAAAGTGGGATTCTTTGCTTTGGTAATTTTTTAAATAAAACAAGCTGCTTCAAGAACAAAGCAACCATGTTGCTTCACACCAGACTGCTTTGAACTCTCCTTAAACTTCACCTACATTGCTTGCCCTGTGGGAGAAAACAAAAGGAAGCTTTTTTTGGAAAGTAGTGCAGGAGAAGTCTGAGAGGAATTTTTGCTGAAAGTTTCTGAGGGTGCAACATCCTTGGTATGTTCTGAAGGTTTGCTAGGTCAGTCCCCAAACTTGGCAAGTTTAAGACGTGTGGACTTCAACTCCAGAATTCTCCAGCCAACATAGTTAAAGTTGCCAAGTTCGGAGACCTCTGAGCTAGGTGGACAATTTTGGTCTGTGAGATCCTGAAGTTACCATATCTGGCCTGGAATACTTTTAGCCAGGGCTGCAGGGGAATGCTGAGAGGGTCTTTCTCCCACAGAATCTGGTCTGAAGCATCTAACATTATCTGAGTTATTTCAAAGAAGTAAAGCAGATTACATCTTCATTTCAGTAAAGAAAACGGCATCATCTCCAAGGCAAAAATTGCTTAAATGAAATGAATCTAAATCACTTTGCACAAGCCAATTATAGATCAATATGATATTGGTCCTTAATTAGTTTTGCTTCATGGACCCCTATGAGGTTTTTGATTATTCACTGATTATTTTAATAAATTATATTTTTTAATTCTCTGCCTGCAATATTGAGGTATCCCACTGAGATTCTGCCAGAACTGGGGCAGGTTATAAATATTGTTAAATAAATGAATAAATGAAATGAAATATTTAGAGAGAATAATGATTGCATTTTTCATCCTTTCATATTGGCAATGTTTTAAAGTATGGTAATTCATTTCAAGAAGATAAAAGCTATCAACATTAAAGTGAATTTCCACTTTTTAAATTATTATAGTATAGATTAAATACTTCCTTCGGGTATTATCCCATGTCATTGTAGTGCTTTTAAAAAGCACTACAATGACGTGGGATAATACCCGAAGGAAGCTGAACAGCACACATGTAAGTACCCGCGAAAACTTAAANCGTGGGATAATACCCGAAGGAAGCTGAACAGCACACATGTAAGTACCCGCGAAAACTTAAAAAAACAAATACATATACTAATATATATATATATCCACACACACATGTATATTTATATGATTTCAATATTATACATAGTATTAGAATATTAAGAAGGCAAAGCTAGCAATGTTGAAAATGCAAATTTTAACATGATTATCCAATATTTTGCATTTGATTTCCACCTGACTGACTGATTATTTTCATCTGTAATTATATGTACTGCAAATCAAGGTTGTACATCTATTAAAATGACCAAGGATAGAAGAAAAACTTATTCACCTTTCTCTTTGCTTTTAAAAACTATTTATCTCAAAAGAACCTATTTTTCAGGTTTCCTGTAATAGAAATACATTACATGTTGAAACAGAAATCCTTATCTTGAAAGTCTAACTTTATATATTAGTAAGACAATCCAGCAGCCATAAGTAGATTGAGTAAGCTTCCCCTCAGCATGAAATCCTCCCACAAGTTTGAATTGAAACAGATGTTGAATGAATTAAATTAAATTAGCTACAATGTTTTCCTTCTCTAGTATTCGAAGCAGCCACTTGCCTATCTGCAGGCATAGATCCATTTTCATTCCTGCTATAATTTGGTGTTCATGTCTTTGAAGTATCATTAGAACTTGAATTCAACTTAATAAAATGTGTTTTTCTCCTTAATATGTATAACTTGCTCAAATTCCATAGTATATAATAGGACTGCATGAGGAATTTGTTTAGAAGGACCCTTCCCAGAGATGCTGGAACAATTATTTTATTGTTCATCTTACAGAACAGTTGATTTAATTGTCAGATCAATGACAAGTCAGAGTGAATAATTCCTTTGTTTTTTGTCTTAAATTTATATACCTTCTGGATTTAACAGAGAAGCCTTGTTTTGTATTCCAACTTCCCCAGAATCTGTCTCTATCAATTAACTGGCTGTATCCACATTTTGAGGGATCCAGTAAAGATTTGAGTGATAGAGACCAAAGATTGTGAACATTTTAGTTCCTTCAATGTAGAGATAATCACTATGTATTCTTTCTGCAGGAGAGCTTTATAGAAATTAATTCATCTTTCTTTCTCTTTCTCATTTGTCATCTGTTTTTTTCATGTAATGAAACTTTGATTATTAAATTTGCCCTTGTAGAGGTTGGGAAATATAGCAGTATCACTGTTTAATCATGGGTATCTATAATACAACCAATCCAATAGCATCAAAACTATCAGTGCCATCTCATTGGCACAAGGGGGCAGATACAATCTGAGTATAGCATACATCAAAACTTGCCACCCAGGCAGAGGGGTAGGAAGTAATGGTGAGACTGATAAATATTCTTATGACAAAAGCTCTCCTCATATTCATCAGCCTTAGATTTGTTAGACATCCTATCCCTATCAAAATCCATATATGCATAAGTCAAGCACTCCCTTACTCTTAGGAAATCCTGCTAGCATTACTGATTCTAGGACACATCCAAATGGGATCTTTTGCCCCAAATAGACAATTATTCTACAAACTGAACAGCAAACCTATGGGAAAAGTGTTACTATCAGAGGGTTTATATCATTTCCTAAAATTTGTACTGACACACTTAGATATTACAATTCTTGAAAGATGCCATTTCATCAGTATTGAATGAAGTGGCACCTGTATTCCTTCCCCTCATACATTGAGAACAAAGAATCTTGAACAGTGCAAAGTTCATTTTAAGAAAACAAAGAAATTTGGATAAAAAAGAATATGACTTGAAGTAATTTAATATCTAAACCGTACAAGAAAGATTTACACCAAGGAGAATTTTGCAAATCATATAAACATAAAACATGAACCTCGTTTCTGGCAGACAGCAAATTTATAATACAAGTACACCTTTTCAGATAACCACTTTTGATTGAAAGCTGGATTTTAATACATAACTAGAAAATGGATGAAAATATGACAGTGATCAAATATTATGGCGGTAATGCCCATGAAGAGAATCAATGAACTCAGAACAGCAGAAATTCTCCTCCAGCAGAAAATTGCTTCACCACACAAATAATATACTACATGATATCACAACTCTACCATTCATTCACTCTATTAGCATAAGCAACAATTATATTATTACAATTATTTTTGCTAGCAAAACAGCTCTGTCAATGTTCTGCTTTGTAACTGAGGTATTGCTCAAATATGGGTCACGAATGTAATACTGCCTTCTATTGGCATAGGACTTCCACCAAACCCTAAAGTGAAATCCTGGTGAATTTTGAATATACCTTGCCTTATTCCCTTGAACATTTTAAAGTCAACATTCCATTTAATTGAATACTAAGATTCAATATGTTAAACATATCTTTAGGCAGACAATCTGTATAAAAATATCCAGAATCAGGATTAGACTGAAATGTAGCCTTTCCTATGGAATCCAAGTTTTAGCTGTTAATCATGTAACAGAAAAGTCTGGTGGTACCTTTTATAAGACAACACATTTCATTGAAAGTCACAAGTAAAAAACAAAGGATGGAAAGAAGGAAACAGTTTTTTTTTTAAAATGTAACTTATATCCCCCTTTTTTCTTATTAGTCATATCACACACCAGGTCATTATATCACTCGCCCAATGTGTTGGAGTCCTCTAGATCAGCAGTCACCAACCGGAAGGCCATGGCCCACTGGTGGGCCATGAGAAAATTTTGGTGGGCCGCAGATAAATCTCACCTCCAGAGCACCCCTCCAAAGCAATTTATCCAGGCTGTGCAGAAACACAAAGCTGCTCAGCTCACATGGCTCGCAGGAACCCTCCCTGCCCACTCACTCCTTACCCGGAAAACTTGGCTGCTAAGTAGCGATTTTTCCTTTTTCCAACCATCATCTGTTCTGCTGTGCCAGGAGATTTAGATTAGCTAGGAAGCAGGAAATGGTTG
>BHFT01015215.1:0-43230 GCA_004320025.1 Laticauda laticaudata | reverse complement strand
TATGCAAATTTTTGCCCCTTTTGAGAGCAGATAACAACGGATGGAACATTTTTTTCGTCCGCTGTGTCCTTTTTACTAACGTTTTGCATCCGTCGGCCAGTGTGACAGGGCCTTTAAGCACAAACTTGCCTGTGTAACACATAGGCAATCACTGGTTCACTGGAATAAATCATATCAGGATAAATTGCTAGTTCATGTCACCTAACTCATGGAAAAAATTATCTATGAAGGTGTGTGTGTTGTTTACACTGTATAGAAACCCATCTGGTTTGCTTACAGATCTCTCTAGTAAACTTTGTAACTGCTGTGAGAATCGGTTATAGTCCTCACCTGTTCCCCCCTCCAACCTTCTCCCTTATTCCACTCATCTTCTCACATAGTAATGATATTGGTGGGTCCCAGTTATCAATTTGATCAGGAGACAAACTGGGCTGATGCTGAATTGAACTCTATGGATGAGGTGGAGTGACAAGCAAACCACAGCCAAGATCTTAAAAGAGATATATTAGTTTTTCTAAACCACTTAGAGACACTGAAAGTGAGTTGGTGGCCATATAAATTCTCTAAACAAATAAATAAGAGAAGATTGCTTGCTGCTTCAGGTCTCTGCTGACCCCTAAGAAGACAAGCTATTGCAGTTTTAAAAGATTCTTTGCTTTGGGGATGTTGGGCTTGAATACGGATGGATTTGGTTCAGTGTGAGTGCACACACACACACACACACACACACACACACACACACACACACATACACACAGAGCATTTTTGTTAAAAGTTGAGTGAGTTTTTATGTATATGTAAAAAGTATGAAAGGTACATAAGATGCATCTGAATACATTTCAGGTTGGAACATGATATGGAATGGACATTACTTATGCTTAATGATGTCCTTTGGCAGAGCTTGGCCAGAAATGATGCTACTATCCTGGCCCTCTTTGATCTCTAAGCAGAAGTGGGAATGAGGAACATGGTTTTATGATGGTTTTCCTCCTTTGAAAACAAATTATGTCAGAATTTATGCAAGTTTCAGCCCATATGGACAAGCCCTACCCCACCAAATGTTGTGGAAAACATTGGCATTGATACCATATTCCATATTTCTATTATTCTCAATGTCCAGAATATACAAAACATTTCAAGTTTTTATTCTAAAAAAAATAAGGAACATTTAGGATGCTTTTAAAGATATGTTCTGTAACAATGCAGACAGGTATTTTAAGATATGTTCCTTTGAACTCAAAGCAAAATATTTTTCCATTTGATGAACCTATATATTAAGCCTCATCTGTGACTTCTTTTTGAAACATACCCTAAATGTCTGAAAAATTATGTGCCCCTTCACTCTTCCTGCCCCATTTTGAGTATTCTCATTTGTGCATTGGATACAAATCCTATTTGTGGGAATCTCTATCATTTAAAAAAGAAATTATAATTCTGTTATAAATGAAAATATTTCCTCATTAAGGTATATTTTGCTAGGCCCCAGAGCAAAGGTTGAGCAACTTAATCCATTACAAGAGTGCTGCTTCTTTTAGGCAAGGATTGTACAGAACAGAGTACACTACCTACCCCTCCCTGTTTGGAGGCTATATATTTTTCAGTGAAGAAGGTAGAAGCTAAAAACATGGGAGGGCTGTTATCATCCTGCCCTGCTTGGGAGTCTGTTGATCAGGGGAGCTATTCTTAGGGTTTGTTGGAATAGATGACCATTAGTCTAACCACTAGAAGCAGGAGATGTTCAAGGGTATTTTAATAAGAACAAGAACAACATATCCATCCTTTTCCCTAGCTACAATTCAAAATCAAGTGTCCTATTGATTTCATTTGAAGTCCTATTGATTTCAACTGAAGTTATTCAGGTATGTGGTAGGCCTCCCATCGCAGCTATTTCCAGACAAATAAGCTTGTCATGCTATCAATCAAAAGGCCAAGCTTTTTTTTAAAAAAAGCTTTTCTATGGTAAGACAAGAAAAGGAATGTGGAAAACATAAGAGGGCTACAAAGCAAGAAGATACTACCTGGACCCTTGGTGCAGTTCTGTGAATGAAAAAGGTAATTGCCCAATAAAGATACAATCTGGAATCTTCAAATGCTTCCCCTTCAACCTTGTTAGTGGTGTACCTATGTACCTTTCCCCTCACCTGTACCCTTAATTTCCCAGAGCATTTCTTAGGCAGCAGATGGATTAACAGAAGCAATGGATTGAAGGGTGGGCTCTTGATACTGGATATGAAGTGTCATTGGTTATGAGACATCTCTGCCACAAATATTAATTTCAACAAATGGATGTCAATTATCATTAAAAATCTGTTTAAGGCAGCAACACATTAAAACTACTTGGATGTTTCAAGTTCAGGTACAGAGACTGGGGTCTATTGAAAATACTGCATTTGTATAGGAAAAGAAGCAGAGATAGACAAAATAAATTTTAAAATCTGCCCAGTAGGGAAAATTCACATCCTTGATTTAAGGAGGCATTAAAGAAAATCTATCTCATGTTCTTAGACTCATCTATGCTTCAAAAGCTATATTTGGAAGAAAAACTGGAAAGATATGAGAAACAGTAGTACCATTTTCTGCTTCAGGATGCACAGAAGAAAACCTGTTTTACTAAAGAGACCAAGGTAAAGTAGAAAAACAGGAGCCTTTGGGAGTGCCAAGGCATTTACAAATAAACTGACCAATTGAAAATATTTCTTTTAAAAAACTTTGTTAAAGGGAGACACTTTCTCAACTTTTGAATAAGCTGTGGTAACTTCATGAAGATTTTGAGGCACAAAGGAGCCACTATAGATTGAACACATACAGAAATAATATCTTAAGATAGTCATTCCTATTAAAATACTATGTTACAGTATTTTTTTGTTTTTTATTTCCTTCTAGGGCTTTTGTAGCCTTAGAAGAGTTGTGTAATAGTTTATTTTAAAATATAAAAAGTGTGGAGGTTGACTAGCATCCAAATGCTGTGCTAATCTTTCAAGTGGCATTATTTTGCAAAGGCAATAAGAATACCAATGGGCTTTTATCCCAAACTGCCTTTCACATTCTGAGGCCATTATAATAACAATAAAGTTCAGATATAAATGGTTGATCTGTTGGATAAGACTTGAAAGGCCGACTGAATCCTAATCTCAGCTGTCTGGGTGCTTTTGGTCTAGTCATTCTCTCTTGTTATCTAATTGTTACCCTTGGCTTATAATTAAATCAGGAAATGCAATATACAGTATACTTTCTTATGTTCCTAGAAGAAAAGTAGAATATAAACCTAACAATTTAATCAAATGAAATACTAGTTTTCTAGAACAGGGGTATCAAACTTTGTGTTGTCCTGTGACGTTTCATGACTCCCCCCCCCCTTGTTAAACTGGGTGTGTCCATGGGCAGCACATGATGCATCTGTCCTGCGGGCGGTGAGTTTGACACCCCTGTTCTAGAACGAAGGGATTATACTGCAACAACACCTGCATGTTTGCACTTAAAAGCAATCATGAGGTTTTTTCCACTGGAGTCGCTGCAATAAAAAGAAAATGTCCTTACAACTTGTCCAAAGGCTTACCAGTGAGGGTGGCTTTGGATGTGGCACCTGCATTGCGTGGAACCAAAACTTCATGGTACTGCTCACCAGCCAGGGTGCTGTATACCATTTTGAAGTTTTCCACTTCTGCCTCACTATTGTCCCATTCAAGATGTAGACTGTCTGATGTCCGGGAGAGTACACGCAAATTCTTCGGAGCATCAATTTCTGCATTAGAAAAAGAAAGCAAATGATACAATTCCTTTATAATCATACCAAATATATCTCATACATATTAAGATATGTTTGAAACACATTTCAAAGACAATTCAGGTGGGCAGGTTATTTATTTTCATGCTATTACTCCAGGAAGAGAGAATTTGAACCATAAGCCGAAAGGAATTGCTAATTATAAAATATCAACAATGGTAACACTAAGAACTATGTAATTGTGTAACACATTAAAGCATGCAAATAATTTCATGATCTTGTCTCATTAGAATTTGGAGAACATTGTTCAGCCAATAACTTAATTTATGTGGAGATACAGATATATTTCAGTTGATGTCAAATCTGCTACATTTAAAATGAAGCCAAAATGGAAAAACCAGGGAGTCTGGGTTTAAAATGAAATCAGTTTGCTTCAAATTAAAGCTTACTTTAATTTTATGAAATAAAGGACTCTGTTATTAGAATTGATTCTGTACAGTCTTAGGCAACAAGAAATCTTTCTGAGAGTTCAAATTTAGAAATTGAATCTGAATGTGCTGATGTGAACAGCATTCTTATCTCACTGAGTTTTCTTCTTTCTGTTACATTTAAAAGGAGCATAATGCTATATATGAAGCTGCATTAAGCTGAATCTTCCCTTTAGTTTCTTTGGTCCAGGATTATCTTCTGGGACAGATAGTGGCTCCTACATTTGCATTTTAACATTTTAAAAAGAAATACTATTGTTTGGCTCAGGGCTCTCTTAACACAGAGGTATGCCCTTCTATCTCACATGAATACATGAAGGACCTCAAACAATGACATTTCACATTTAAATATGCACCTGGTTGAAAAGCGTCAGCCAAGCATGCTTTGCCTATAACAGTGGTTCTTAAATTGTTTGATCCAATTACTCTTTTTCTGGCCTCAAATAATGTCATTAGCCTGCCCACTTATGCACACAAAAAACAAACTGTGGTTTTACACAAGTGTCTTAGCAGTGGCAGTCCCAAATTAGATTGTTGACTCACAAACAAGCAATTACAAATTGCTGCAGGATATGCCCCAATTATCACCTAACTATAGGCAGAAAAACCAAATGCAAATTGCATACATAAATATTTGTGTAGGTTTGGTTCCTTTTCATCTGTGTACATTTTCATTGTCAAGTTGACAAGTATTCCTGGAACCTCAGTAAATGGTATTCAGGGTCAGTATCAGAACTGTATAATGTTGAGCCCAATCTGAATTGCAAATAGCAGAAAGAAGAGAAATATAATCAGGAATAAAAGGTCAGGAGGCTTTAAAGATGCACAGAAAACAGTGGTTGGATTAAAATTACAGGTGAAATTCTACATCCAGGCACCTAGGGGGAAACATTCCTGTGTGAGATTTATACCTAAGACAATATGGACTGGAGTATGATGTGGTACGTTGTGGTAGCATTTCATTTTATTAAAAGTAGCAGAGGTTAAACATTGACTTCAATGAGGTTGTAGTTCTGCTGATTTGTCTTAATCTACACTAAAAGAAGGGTCTTCAGTAATTTTAAGAAAAGTGAGTTAAGATGTGGAGGTCTTCCTGTTGAAGTTGGTGTGGTATGAGTTTCCTGTTGATCAGTGACATAATCAGAGATTTACAATCATAAGGTATTTCAATGCATTTCAGTGTTATTACTTTTAGTCTGTGGAGAGAAAAACACCCCCTCAAGGAACAAAATGTTTCAAAAATAGCACTACTTACCACCTTGTACTTCCTGGCTTGTCCCACCTCCCAAATCATAGGATCCAGTCATAGCAGCACGCTGCCATGAACTGATAAAGGGCCAAAATATAAAAATGCTAGAATGCCAAGTTAGAAGTTAAAAGGCAATAGAGTTTTGCTGTGTACAGAAGCATGTGGAAAAACTAGCATTTTTAAAACAAAATGTGGAAGAAGAGAAAAGGATTTGCATTTAGGCCTGCATCTAAGAGGGGATCAAGAAGACATTCAATTGCCAGCTAATATACAAGCATTGGTTATTTGACAATTCTTTATGCACTCTTATTGATCAAGAAGTCCAAGTGCTCATTGACCAGCAGTTCTCTGTGAACTTTGATTTGAAAACATATTGTACATTTGAAACATCCTGATATCCAGATAAATCTAAAAATAGTCATGGATTAAAAAAAAAGCTTGGCTCAATCTCAGGTATATTTTAAATTGGTTTCACTGTGCTTTGGAGATGGAAAAGTTAGTGGTCTGGAAGAGTTGTAGCTATCTTTGAAAGAAATTAATCACAGCCATCATTGTGGAAGAATAATTGACCTGAATGCATCACTTTGTGGTATCCTTCCCTAACATTCTGAGGGTTGCCATGTCACATTCTGGGTACTAAAGCAAAATAAGAACATTTTGCACTGTATGAAGCAAGAGTAGTAAATACATCATGCACTGATTTTGCTACTGTATTTATTGTTTTGATTATGACATCTCACCAAAGAAAGTCTAGGAATGAAAAACTCAGCAAATCGATAGATGCACATCCCCCTTTCTCTAAAGTACAGTCAGCACCATATTATCATAGAGATGATACAAAGCTCTAGTATCCATCTGAAATCTTTATGACAGGCAATATCTAAGCTATAAAACAGTTCCAAGCTCTGCTTTCCTTTTCCTCCTTTATGGAGTTGTAAATTAAACTTGCTAGCTGACTGTGGTGTTGACTAAAAGAAAACTGTTCTAAGTTCTTGAATATGATACCAGAATGTTCAATACATTTATTATGAAGTTGGTCAGAGTGCCCAGTGTAATGCTTCTCCTTCCACCCAATATTCTATCCTCACTCTCTCTCCCCCATGTTTGCTTTGTGAGCTGGTTTCTTTTGGAATGAATTATTTTTAATTTCACATTATTTTTCTAACTGAAAAGGTTGACAGGATGGTATTTCTCTGTTGCTATGTTGAAAGAGGGAAGACCAAAAGGAGGTTATTCAGTGAGTGCCAAAGTACTTAGCATGCCTATCGAAAAATGATGCCACATGCCTGTGAGCTGAGCCTGCTTTTGCCTACAGTTTCTCATTGGCTCTTTATGGAGCCATTCATTGATGCAGACTCCAAACTGAACAAACTGTGCTCATTTTTCTTGTAAGAGCAAAGGTTCAATTAGATTCCCATAGAAGAAAGAAAAGGCTGCAGATGGGTTGGCAAATGAGGTAGTCTTAAAAATGTTCAGTGAAGAGCTCTGGAAAAAAAAATTGGAAATGGAGTTGAAAGCTGGCAGATAATGTAGATTTAGACAATATGTTAAGATGGATGATTGGTTCCAATCCAGAAACAGGCTAGTGATCCTTACAAGGATCAGGCAATGTTTGCTCATTAGCTTTTTCAGGAAAAGGAAGAGGATCCTTATTGAAGTCAAAAAATGAGAAAAGAAACAAACTCTAAAATTATAATTCTCAAATGATCATCAACTGGACCAAAGCCAATTCTGTTAATATTGTGAGTTCTTTTTGAACCTAGAATTAAGAGTAGGCAGGGATAGAATTGAAATTAACAAATGTTAAGCTTGTATCATTACTTGTACATACACAGAGAGAGGTTTAAAGTTGAGTAGAGGTGAAAGTTAGAATTCAGGCAAAATATTCTTACGTATACTTGCAAATGTACTTGCAAGTAATTTAAGTGAGCTATTAAATTAAGCAAGTAATTTCATGTAAGAAAGCAAACTGCTTTTGCTTAAAAGGGAAGAAAACCTGGAATGCTGTTTCACATGCCTCTTTCAGACAAAAGCTTTGGACCATTAGTCCTATCCTGTGACAGCCTACCTTCCAAAGGACATATTTGTATTATTTTAATCTATTTATTTCAATAGATAGTTTTCCAAGATCTCATGCAGAGGTTGATTTTGACAAGCTGAAATATTTTTTTAGGTAGAAATGCTAGCATTTCCCCCCAGATTCTTCTAAATGTAAAAAGAATATACCGTAACACTAAGCTCTTCTCCACTGAGGAAGAAAGCAAAAGGCCAGTGTTGGGGCAATGAAATATTCAACTAATGCTTGGCCTTACCTGTTACAAAGTGGGTGATTGCAGCATCGCTCTCATTAGCACCGCGAACAGCAGAGATAGAGACTTCATATGGCGAGCCAGGTCGTAAAGCTTGCATGGAATACTGCCTCAGTGGAGGCTGCAATCGGAAAGTGGATTTTCCCCCTTCCTCATTCTCTAGGCCATATTTCAGTAGAATATAGTCCACTTTAGCCCGGGGTGGAGACCATTCAACAAAGGCCACAGTGTCAGAGACATCACGAACCAAAATCTGGGTTGGCCCATCAATTACTGGAGACAGTAAGTACATGAACAAATAGAAAGTAAGAAATTAATTGCTTTGATCAAAGGAAGGGACAAAAAGTATCTACGTTTATGGCTTAGTGGAAACTCTCTCTCACCCAATCCACCTCGGATTGTTGCTGTAGGGCAGGGGTGTCAAACTGGCAGCCCATGGGCCAAATGCATCATGTGCAGGCCATGCCCACCCCAGCTCCACGAATGGGAAAAACATCACAAAATGTCATGTGGTGGCAATGTGGCATGGAGAGTTTGACACCTGTGTTGTAGGGAAAATAGGAGGAAGAAGATGTGTTGGACACATTCAGTGTCTTGGATTGCTTGTAAAAATAATAAAGATATGGAACAAATAAATAAATAATTTAGATTAATTCCACTATCTTTATTTCCCTCTAAGAATATAGACATAGCAGAATTACTCATACCATTGCATAACCACTGGTTTTGGATTAGAATCTTTTCAAACTGAAGATACAATTTGAAAAGCAACTCATGTAGAGAAGCTGTGCATTTCATTTAAGGTTGTAATCCTTACTACTCTAACACTAAAGACACTGAGATAGATATCTTAGGCATTCCTCTGAAAAAATTGCTTTCTTTCTTTCTTTTTTAAATAATGTTCCTTTATTAAACAAACACAAACACAAACAGAAATTACAATAAAAATGTTGAACCTGGTACAGTCTTCCTAATATCAATCTTTGTCATTACTTTGCTAAATCCAATAATAATATTACATAATTTCATTCCATATACATTAAATATTATATATTATAATCATTCCTTATTTGCATGGAATCTTTCCTCCATCTCTGCCAACCTTAAAGTTGTCCCTGTTTTATATTAATCCGGGAATCTCCTTATTTTTTAGCTCCTTTGTTGTTTATCCATTTCCTGTGCATCTCATGATTTTCCTCATATTTCAAATTATTTGCGATATCTTGCTTTTCCAAATTCTGTTGCATACACCAATCTTGCTGCAGTTATAACTGGATTATTAATATTATTTTTCCTTATATATTTCTTGTATTGATCCCTAGACAGAAAAACTCTGGCTATGTTCTTATTTTCCATTCCACACATTTTCTTCTATTCCAGTTGTATAAATTTTGGCCAATATTTTGGGCCTCTTTTGAACTCCACCATAAGTGATTAATAACTTCCTTTTTTTTATTACATTTCCAGCATATGGGAGAAGATTTGGATTTATTGTTGCCAATTCTCTGGATGGAGGTATATCCATTTATATAAAATAATTAATACAAAATTTTCCTGAATGGTATAGTAAAATCATTTTTTAATTTCTTTTCCAAAGTTTTTTGCCAATTTCTAAATTATGCTATAGGCCGAAAATTATCCATACCACCATTGTTTCCATTACTTTGTCTTCTTCCAATTTAAATTCCAATAATACTTGGTAAATTTTTTTATCTACTCCTCAGATCCTAATAAAATTTAATCTAATTTTGTCTTAGTTTTGCTAATTCCCCATGCTTTCTTATCTTGGTTTCTATGAGTCTTCTTTTTCACTCAAGTTGTACAGTGTCCCTGAAAGGTCCTGTCAACTCCTGCTGACATGTTGCTGGCTTTGCCTTGACACCAAGCATACTTTAAGCTCCTTTATTCTTATTCATAAGCCAGGGTCAAAACCCAAAAGAAAATAAAGAGAATGAAACCAGTGATTACTCTAGCAGCTCTTCTATCATCACAGCAAGGGATGGCCTTGCTTATGGACCATTAGGCATCAAAATCTCTTAAACCAGTTGAAATGGATAATTGCTTCACATGGCCTATAGGTGTCATTGGTAAGCTACATCCTGTAAGCAGTTCTCAAACACTGCTTTATCTGTAAATAGAAAAAATGTTCGTGTGCAATAAATGTCTGTATGCACTTGCTCACATGATGAAAGGACCAAGTTGTTCATCAGGATTGCGAATTAATATTTAGCATGTTCTCTCTTCTTTAAAGGAAGACCTCCTTGTGCTGTGCAGTAGTTGGCATATATATTTTTGCCTGGATCTAAAGTTCATTAATTCTTTATAATTAGCCTTGTTGATGTATCCTGTGTTGAAGCTGTTTGCATAAGTTTTCTCCCCCACTCCCCAAAATAGATTTTGCTAAGTGAAGATATGTAGTAAGATGACAAGGAACATTTCTAGAAAAATTAAATCCTTGCTTCCTAGATGAGAATCTGATTAACCTTATTGTTGATCTATCCATTCCAGTAAAACAGTTCCAACAATGCTCATACAGGTGTTTCTCGTGTTCTACAAATAGAGCACAAAGGAGAAAGCAAAAGTCTCCTCTTTCATTGCATTTATTATTTAGAAGTATATTGTTCCTAAACATGATGGTTCTTCTTGAAGCAAATGACTTTTTAAATGGTCTTATTCCACCAGGAAAGAAGGCTGATATTAATTCACAAATTTACATAAAAAAGTTGGCTAGGGTTACTTACAGGTTGAAACACTGGCTGAAGTGGGTGAACTTCGGGCTTGTTCCTTGAGAGCTACAACATTGACTGTGTACTCTTCACCTGGTTTCAGGCCCGTCTGATTGAAGGTTGTCATACTACTGGGAAGTTGAGCAATCACACCCCCTTCATTGTCCTACAGACATTTAAAAAAACTGATTCAAAGTTGAATAAACTTTGAATAAACTTTGAATTGTCTCCTTGGGCATTACTGAACATCATGTTGCTATGCCCTAAAATTTACTTCTCTTCTCTACAAAGAAAGAAAAACTTCTATACCTCAGCAAATTGGGAGCTGTAGTGAATTTACTGTAGTGCAGTGAATGGTTTTTTTTGTGGCATGAAATAGCAGTCTGCAGTAATATAAATTCCAATAATGTATGGCAATGAAAACCTTTCAGTGTTCTTACCTCACTTTTCAAAACACAAAAGAGCATATACGACCCCTATGAATAAATCTAAAAAGTGGACAAATATGTATTATATACTTTTGCTAATAAATAAAACTATGGTAAGAATGGATTTTCTTTCAATTTTGAGGGGGTAAAACAATTGTCCCCAATTTTAATAAATAAAGAAGTGAGTATTTATTTAGAGTTGGACCAAATTGCCTATATCTGGGACAAATATATATGCAGGATGGAGGAATATATAGTAGAAACAGTAAGGAAGCCTGTGTGTGTGTGAAAAAGAAAGGAAAAGAGAGAGGGAAGGAAAAATAGAAGACTGAGAAAATGGATAATCTTTTGTGAAACTGAGAAATCTTTTGCTGATATTTTGTCTGTGTTTGAGAATGCATTACTGTCCCTGAGATTGATAAATAAATTGTTGTAGGTATGTTTATGCTATTATATTAAATGCAATATATATGTGGCAGAATTTTCAGTATTTCCTGCATCATGCTTATATGCTCAATGTTTTCCTGCCTCCATTAATATTTAAAAATAGGTAATCTTTTTAAAACATACAAAAGTGATAGTATTTCCAATCCCCCATAAACTGAGATTTACATGAATAATTTTTATTAGTTTTGTTATCCAAACTTAATACTTAAATTGTGAAGACAGTTACAGAAGTACATACTAAAACAATTTCTATAAATTAGTTTGAATCCATGAAACAGAATGGAGGCAGGAGAACATTGTTACCATATAACATTTATTAGCCATTTTAAATATGATTTCATTAAAATGATATAGCAAACCATTAAAGAAATAAAAGTACCACCTGCTCTGTAAGTTCCCGCACACTATTGGCTGGTAAGTTGCAGGTTCAATCTTTTCGTAACATATTTGTGTGAAAAAATCCTTATGTATCTAATCACACTTGGCCACTTAAGCTATTCAATTTAATTCAAAGTATATCATTCAGCTATGACTTACAATGTAGTGGTATGAAATAATTATACATAGTGATACATATAGTTCTTTCTTTGCAAAAATATTATGAATTAGAAAGCAGAGTAATTCTGGCTTTCACTATACTATGCATTAATAATGTAATGATCAAAAAAGGTGCTGCTTTTTTTAACAGAGAAGGGGGTTTATAACTACACTCAGCAGCAAATTACAACCAGAACATCAATCCTGTGATCTTCACTCTATAGTGTGACATCAGCAAAAGATGGCCTGCTTTATGCATGTCAGCTCCTTCCACTACTTGCTGCTTTTTATATCTTCTTCCTTTGGTTGATTTGCAAAGCATCGACTTTGACTCTCTCCTAACTTTGTCAATCAAGTATTTCAACTCAAATGCTACTGCCTATCTCTTTAAGGCTGTAACTGGTCCAGGGAAGGGTGTAAAATAAAGCAATATCCCATGTGGTCATGTGAAGAAAAAAAGAGAGTTGGACACAGGGCGCTCTACTGTATTAATCAGGTCCAAAGGCTAGCTCTATTGAGGAGAATTATAGAAAGAAGGATCTATTAACAAACAACCAAGTCAAATTTCTGCTGTAATTCAGAAAAGTATGAATAAATTGATAATACAGACATCAGTGGAAAAGGAATATATTTGGCAAAGATACCAATAAAGGGAAGTTCCAAGATGATAATCAAGAAAATCCCAGTGACACTAAGAACTACAAGATCAAAATATTACTTCCAATTTATAGTACTACGAATCACTCTTCAATGAAACTTTCTGTTGCAACTAGGTGTCTTCAGTTTGATGGTTTAGGGTCCCTCAGTCTCTTTTCCCAAGCATACTGGACTATGAAGAATTAAGCTTTATAGTTCTAGTATGCAGATTCAGTAGATTTATCTTTTCCAATTTCTCTTTCAGGAAGGTATTTCCCCTTCAATCAGAAATTTAACTCTAAATTCTACTATTAGAACCATTAAAAGTGGAATCCAATTTCCCAGGAATTTTGGATGTTACTTTGGCAAAAACATCCTTATGGTCATGAACAGATTGCAACTAGATAAGACATAACTCTAGTGATTTTCAACATCTCATTGTAAGTGGTTTATTCTCCTTAATGATAGGCTGTCCCTGAGCAATATCCCATCTGCATGCAGGCAGAGAAAAACATTAAGGCATCCACCACCTGAATTGAAGTCTGGAAAATCTCTCACTTCTACCAGTTCAGTAACATTTTCTCTGATAGGGATCATGGCCTCTCTATCACTTTCTAATCTGTTTTCTAAATGCCCCTTTGAACCTGTGTTCAAGCTTAAATGTTACTGCTGAACCTTGAAAGCTTTAACTATTTCAATGTCAACTGAATGTAAGTTGAATAAGGATTCTCTTTTCCTGCTAATGTATGCCCACCCTCAATAAATTGCATATTAAAATTAAAAGTTTTTCCGAGGTCTTTGTTCATTTTTTTGTTTTATTTTTTTTAATCTTCCTTCTAGTACTGTACACATATATGTTTTCCCACCCTGTGTACCAAAGACATCAAAACATGAAGTTTCTCCACATGTGGTAACAACTACTTCTGATGAAAGGATATCTCCAAAGACAAGACAGCTACCTTGGGGATGAAACTGATCTCCCAGCCATCAAAGGGGAAGGAGAAGGGTTCCCATTCCATCTCCACAGTAGTCTCTGTGATAGTTTTGAACTGCAGTCCTTGTGGAGTAGAGAGTTCTGAAATACAGAGATGAAGATAGAGATGGGGAATACAACCTTTCTTTAGCTCAGGTTTAACTATCCTCCTCACTACATACTCAAATGTCTAGTTTCTATTGTCCAAAGTACATAAGTGGGAGACATCCTGCTTCAATAAAATAATTAGAACCCTTATACTGAGTACTCATAGTCCCAGAGAGGGACTGGTGAAAATAAGAAGACAAAGAAAAGTATCTACTTCTTGAAAGAACTCTCTACTATTTAAAAGAATCCAAGTTATTGAAAATGGAACAGTTTTGTGAACAGTAGGGAGATTTTTCCCTAGGGGCAATACTTCAGCATGAATCAAGGATATTTGTAGATTAATTATGTCCACAATGATATCCCGAAAAAGCTCTATGGGTCAGTGATGCACTAATGCAAAAGTTAGTTGCATAATCAAGATAATGAAGGCGAAAGAGGCTAACTAATCTCCATATGTTTCTTTCAAAGCTGTGCTTGTTTCATCAGTAGTAGCAGGTTTTCATGAATACACAAGGAGCCTGGCTTTGCTAATGGCAAATCCATTTGGCAGAGTGCCACAGCCCTTCCTGACTGAAAGCTTGGAATATTCATAATTGTCAGCTCAAAGCTGCAATTGCTTGTAATTCATACTTCTAAATTTTCAGTTGTATCTTTATGATATCATAGCTAGAAAGTACTCATCTATCTGTAGGAATGGAAGCTATTTGGTTTTAATCAAGTGAATTGAACAGATGTCAGTTGAGACATTTTTCTCTAGCCTATTGTTTTAATATAAGAAACTCAGCGAGAAAAACATTTCGGAAAGGCTTTTGTGAATGCTGTGGGCAGCACCAATAAAGCTGTGTCTGTGTGTATGTGTGTGCACTACTTCCCTTGTAGTTCACCCACTGAAAGATGAATTTCATCATGATATTTAAGATCAACTGATTTACAATTATCTAAAATCATCTCTCTTTCCTTACAATGGCATAACTTTAAAACATGTGTTAGCTGCCAACTTTTTAATTACCCCCAAATCACATCTTTCGCAGTCACTTGATGTGCTGACAGCAAAGGTGACTGAGCTTATATCTTTGTGATGTGAAAACTTCAGTTCCTCTAATTCAAGCTGCTACCATACTCATACAAGCAGGCCAGGTTACTCTGACGTGGCTTGGTGGGCGTGGCAGGGGAAGGATACTGTAAAATCTCCAGTCAGAGGTGATATTTGCTGGTTCTCCTAACTACTCAAAATTTCTGCTACCGGTTCTGCAGAACTGGTCAGAACCTGCTGAATACCACCTCTGACTTTAATTCCCAAGCACTACTGTAAACCAAAATTTGTGAGCAGTTATGATCTGAGATGAAACAGACCTAATTATACAAGGATGCTAATGTTGTTTCCAGTAGATTTCCAAAAATGGATTGACTTTTAAAATTACTAACTCAATATGCCTGGGGGATGAAAAGATTGTAATGGGACTTGGATTTCAATGATTTTGAAAATCACATGAATATCAGTATTGGCTCTCAGAGTTGAAACTTTTCTATTAATCCTGATAAAGACAACCTTGAATGTGTGCCAGATCTTGATTTATGTTTTCATGTGCTGCCTCTCTGCTAAGATACAGATTGGTTTGATAATGCTATTTGCATTTTTTAGCTCTCTTTTTTGGATATCAGTGTAACTATTTTTTCTTCCAAATGGAACAATTCATTACTTGCACGGAATTCTGCTGTTTTGTCTTCATGAAGCTCAGGGTCTCAAAGGAAACAAACCACCTGTTCATAAACCTATAATGAGGTTTGTTGCATAGAAAATTCTTGGAGATATTAACTCCATACCCTTCCCAAGGTAGCTAACCATATAAGAGTTCTGGCTTATTCTGTTGGGTGTTACTTCCTTTGATTCACACTGCCTACTGTGGGATACCCCTTAAGTCATACCTGTTGCTGCAGGTAGAAAAAAAAACCCCAAGTTTATTATAAATTGGAGAAGGACTCAATGGATACCTCACATAGTGTAACTTCACAGAATGTCTCAGACTGTGACTGAGTCTGACTGACTCAGTCTGTGACCTGGCATTCTTAAGCTTGTATTTGTTCTACATTCCTCCCCACCTCTCCAAAGTGGCTTTTTTATATTCAAAGCAAGTATTGCAGTTCTGTGACATGAATGTTTGGATTTAGTTTGGATTTAACTGGTTGATTGGAATCAGAGCATAATCTGTCCTGCAAACACTATGCAAAGTCAGCCGATCATTAGGGAGACTAGTAGATGTTTCAGCAATCAAATGTGAGGGTTAGGGAACAATATCAGCAGAAGACTTGGAGGACAAAGCTATGTGCATCCAGTAGCCTAGTCTGGTTTGGCCATCCTAACTTAGATTGCTGCTGTCAGCTGCAGAAAAGAGTAAAAGCTTTGTTGCTTGCCATTGTCAGCTTGGTTGGGTTCGTAAGCTATCATTTTTGGTCAGGCAGCAAAATATCTCAATTAGTCCACTTTAATAGGTAGAGCATGACTGTTCCAAGTTTGTACTGCCCAGGTTCCACTTGCATTTAAATAAATCATTTTATGAGGATATATATAAATATTCAGCATGAGCAAGAATACATGAATATTTTCCGGAGCCAAAGAATTTGTGAAACCAATTTTTCCAGTATATTCAGTGGACTCAGTCCTGTCATACAATATATCTCTGGCAGATTTTATGGGACCAGATCCAACACATCTACCAAGTGATATATAGCAAGGAACTTGGGTAAGCAGTTGTAATAAGGGAAGAAAAACAAAATTCTGAGGATATTTGGAAATGTGATGTAAAAATTTGGAGATCCAGGGACCCAATAATCACTGAGATGATTGATTTTACTGCATAGGTGGGATTCAAATTTCTTAACAACCGGTTCTGTGGGTGTGGCCTAATTTGTGGGTGTGGCTTGGTGGTCATGTGANAATATTTATGTAAATATTGATTTTTTTATTAAAAAAAGAGCAATTTTTACCCAAAAGTAGGTAAAGCAGGCAGGCAGATTGAGTTGCTCACAGAATCACAGATTAATTTAGAGATCTATCTATCTATCTGCAATCAGCTACCTGAGTCTGCACTGAAAAGCTTCAGTCCTAAGGAAGGTTCGGCTCTGCTTTTATATTAGCTAGAAAGCAAGAAATCCAAGAATTTCCTGCTTTCTAGCTAATATAAATTCCTGGCAGAGCAGAACAGCTGATGATTGGTGGAGGGAGGGGGGAAGGAGAAAATAGCAACTTATCAAACCAGGCAAGTAAGGAAATGAGTGGGTGGGGAGGGGAGGGCCCAGCCAGCACAAAACAGCTGAGGAGGGAAAAGAAGGGAATAAAGGACGGCCTAGAGCCTGGGCAGGTGGGTGGGCCAAACACTGAACTGGTTCGGTGTCTGTTGCTCTTTGCAGCTACAGTAGCATCCCTCCTCTGCTTTACTGGTGTTTTTACCAAGCTCTTTTAATTTCTTTGGTATTCTTACAGACGTGTTTCCTGAATGAATTTTTTTCTATATTGATTTAGTTAAAACTTGTTGAAACTGACTTCAAACCACTAAATGTTATTATAATCTTCAGCTATAATTAATAAACAGAATAGCCTGGAATGTATTTCATTCTCTCAAAGGAAAACAGAACAATTTCTCCTTTGCTACAGAGGAAGCAGCTTTCCTCAACAATCATTCCATAGGAGTGCATCATATTTACAACCAATCACCTTCAAACGAAGACATTTTTCTGTTTTAATCTTCAACTTTTTTTAAACATATGAAAAGGGATGGCCTTGAAATCTCTTTTTAAAAAACTTCTCCCAATTGTCAAACCTGAAATAGCAATTCAGGGTGCAGAGTAAGTAGAAAATACTTACGGGTGGCCACCTTGACTCCAACTGGGGCACTGAGCACTTCACTGATAACAGCATAGATGCTGATGTTGTATGTCAAGCCTGGCTCCAACTCCTTCAGAGTGACAGTGCTCCAGTCACCTGGCACCCGCTGCTGGAGCTGCAAACCCCCTGGTACAGCTGGCTGGTAGGAAATGACATATTCAGTCACAGCCATTGGGCCATCCCATTCCAGGTCAATTGATTGGTCTCTGACTGCAGCCACTTGCAGACTCTCAGGAGGAGCAACTGGAGGGAGGGAGGGGAAAGAGAGAAGAGAATTTTCAAATGGGATTCACCAATCTCCTCAAACTTTTCTTTGACATCTGTTTCCCCTTTGACCAACTCACTGCGATTGCAATACTGAGCACCTTAGTTTGGGAGTATATTCTATTGAATTCAATGGAAAAAGTTTCCAAGTTAAATGGCACAATGGCAACATTATTTGTACACGTTCCTACAATCAATATGCATTTGCCTTCATATATTTAATGGAGCCACCATAATTCCTCTTCTCTGATGAAATCTCTTGATGTTATTGTCTTTGCAAGGACATTTTATTTTGTTAAATATTCACTTAGATGTTGATTAAACAAATGCATTGCACAAAGTGGACTTAAGCTTTAGTTAATGTTAAGTATCAGTGCTGTGTTTGTATTTCCTCCTCATAAGGAGACCTTTCAGGTGGATCTTGGGAATTCCTATTTTTAATTCATAGCTTATATTGCATCTTGCCATAGTATTTTTTCTAACAAACAATCCATTTAGGCCCCAATAAAAGTCCCAGAAGCTGTGTTTCTTCTTTGCACAGTTTTCTTTGGGGTAGCTTTGACTTTAACCAACAATGCCATTCTCCACAGCTCATTCTTTTCAGCATTCCACTTGTTATATGCATATGTGCAGTATTTTTACATGCATATTTTCTTTTACATAGCATAACATACAAATATTCCAGGATTTCAAACTATTACAGATAAATCAGTTTATGATTAATTGTTTCTGTCTCTGTCTTTCATTATTTGTGGCTCTTTGGAAACTGAGCAATTCTGCCTTTGCAGTCCTTGTTCACATCTCTCAATTTGTTAAGAATGCAAGGGAGCTTCATATGGTAAGATGTGCTTGCACACAAAATTCCCCATCCAGATTCAGATGCAAATGAAATGGTAATAACTCATCTTTTAAAGGTATCTTTGGCAACTATGAAGTTTAGAAATATGCTTTTTTGAAGTGAAAGCTCAGAATTTTGGGAATCCAAATGTAAATGTGGGACAGTTGCCAAGCCTGCGAATCCAGTGGTGGGATTCTACCAGTTCAGACCGGTTCAAGTGAACTGGTAGTTTCGGTGATCATTTGGCCCCATCCACTCGCCCCTGCCCTAGTCTGTCCTTTATTTCTGTGTTTTGCAGCTCAGCTGATTTGTGCGGCACAGTGGATTGCTGCACATCAGCTGTTTTATTCACTGGGGCTGCTGTAGAAGGTAAGTATTGGAGCTGAAATGCTGAGTTTTCAAATGTTGTGTGCACACGCTCATCAAACCGGTTGTTACACCAATTGAATCCCACCCCTGCCCAAATCACAATGACGTGATTTCAGCATGCTGTGACAATTGTAAGTGTGAGGTTTGATCATAAGCAGTGGTGGGAGTCAAATAATTTAACAACCGTTTCTCTGCCCTAATGATTTCTTCCAACAACCAGTTCACCAAACGGCTCAGAAACTTAACAACCGGGTCTCCTGAAGTGGTGTGAACTGGCTGAATCCCACCACTGGTCATAAGTCACTTTTTCTGTTTTATCATAATTTCAAACAGTTGCAAAATGAATGGTCATTATGGAAGTCTACCAGTATAAAATATAGCATCACTAGAAGGAAAGAAGATCTTTGGAATTAAATAAGAAGCCTTCTTCTCATCAAGTATTCTTGTGTGTGAAAGTGCCAGTGCTAAGAGAGAGATCAGAGAGCATATTGTAAAGGCTGTTTGCTAGGATATGGAATAAGTGGAATTGAAATTTCTATGTCTTTGTATTATTTAACTTGCCAGTTTGTACATGAAGTGTGGTGGAGCTTTATTTTCAACCTAAACTGAACAGCTCAAATGCATGGCTGAGGCTGTAAAACTGATACAGAAAAAAAGCTTGCTAAGCCAAAAAGGCTTTGTCTCTATATTTAGGAGACATGCAAATATATGTAAGTTATCTTTATTTTAGAAATTATTTCATACAATAAGGATTAACTTTAATAAGCATTTGAGAATATTAAGTTCCTGCATGCGCAGTCATTCGTAAACAATAAGACAGAAGAGGTTGCCTTTCATGATTCTACCTCACTGGTAAAGGAAGAAAAATATCAAAATGTCACAGTCAATATAGAAACACACCAAGCTTTTTAATTAGCCAGATAATAATAATTGCTTCTATCACATTAACTGCTAAACACTTGATTGTGCTCTTTGTTTGATGATGGCATTGTTTAGTATATTCTTATTTCCCTTTGCAGTGAGGCACTGTAGACAATGAGGCAAATTTAGTTCATAAGAAAAAAAACCCCATCTAGGGTAACTGATATTAATATAGATAGGGACGAGGTTTTTTGGAAGGCTTTGAAGCTTTTGCTGGCATCATCAAGCTGTGATGTAGCACCACAGCCTTGGCTTCTATTATTCCAACTGGAGTGGATGAAATAAAAACATGGAGTGAAGTGATAGGAAGAAACCTTCCATTCTGTTTCTTAAGTAGCAATCCTATGCCCATTTGCTTAGTCGTAAAGCCTAGTAGTAAACTCAATGGAAATTGCTGAAACTAAACAGACATAATTAGCTTGGAAACCAAGCAGCTGTTGTGTTATAACAACCTGATTTGCAGAAATCAGATCGTGAAGCTTTTTGTTACTGTATAATTTGTAGATGGCTACAGCACTGGCCTTAAAAGGAAGTAACCAGTAAAGAATTCAAATGACTGAACTCCCACATCTTTGCTTTCATGATGCATCTAGTCTTGGGACTTCTGCAAGCATGGATGAGATGAATAGATTTAACACCCCACTCCTAATTGTTGGTCTAGACTTTCCAGAATAATGGATGGTAGAAAGGGGGACTCAGCTCATTTTGACATGCTAATCTTCTATGCATACAAGCTGTTTTCTAAGAACATTTGTCCATCATGTGAGTGCCACAAGCATCTCAAACTTACATTGAACCATTCACTGAGAATATCAAACCACTCATTGGAGGAATTCCCTTTGGGAACAACATATGACTAACTAATATATTTGAGTGAATGAGGTCATTGTTCCTGCTGCCGCCAATAAGGATAGCAGTTCTCCAGTCAGCCTATATGAAAACAAAAGAGATGCCTCAAACATGGCATCTCATAAAGAGAGTTTATTATTTGGGGGAAGGACCAGGGACATAATCTTTAGATTCTTAGATCATGATTAAATAACTTATATGAAGAGTTTCTGGAAGATGATAGGCTATACTTTACAAGAACTAGGAAGAACATTTTTGGAAAACAAGTGGCTCAACTTATCTAAAGGGCTTTAAACTAAATCTGGAAGGGGAGGGAGACCAATGTATAGGACCTAATCCCAAGCATAAATCTCAAAATATTGTGTCGTGTGAAAGAAGATGAATCCACATACAAAGCATAGAAATATGGGAACCAAATTTAGGGTCATCAAGAAGGACTCAGATGCTTATACATTAACATTTAAAGTATGAGGAACAGGTAGGGTGAACCAGAAGTCCTAGTATATGAAAGCAGGTATGACATTGTTGCCATTACTGAAACGTGGTGAGATAAAACCCATGACTGGAACATATTATTAGAAAGATTTAAATTGTTCAAACGAAACAAATCTAACAAAAGTTGAAGAGATGGAATTCAGATGAAACTAGTATTAGATAGAATTATCTAATAAACTGAGAGACAAAACAGACAAATATAAAAAATGGAAAGAGGGTCACATAACTAAAACAGAATACCATTGAATAGCTTGAATCTGTAAGGATGATAAGGATCAGGAAAGCTAAGGTTTAGAATGAACCAGGACTTGCAATAAGTGTTAATAATAATAATAATAATAATAATAATAATAATAATAATAATAATAAGAATGAATAATAATCTATATTCAACATGTAAAGAACAAGCAACAAAGTGAAAGAAAATGATTCATCCAGTTAACTGGGAGTAGATTGCAAAGGAATTGATGGATGCTGAGAAAATAGAACTGCTCTTCATTCTCTTTTACCTCTGTACTTTACACAAAAAAGAAAAAAACAGACTAACCTATAAAAAGTCAGTATCGCTGGAAACCAGAAAAAGGAATACAAGTAAAATAGGTCAAGAAAATATAAGAAAATACCGATCAACTCTAGATGATTCAAATCACCAGGACCAGATGAATGTTTCCAGGGTTCAGCCGCTGACAGCTGAACTTGGAACCACTGAACCAATATTTCAAAGCTCTTGGAGCACTGGGAACCAGAGGACCGGAAAATAATTGATGTAGTTCCAACCTTCAAAGAGGGGGAAAATAGATCCAGGAAACTACAGACGAGTCAACCTAACATCAATACCTGAGAATATCCCAGAAAACCTAATTAAGTAACATATCTGTGAACACCTAGAAAAGAATAAAAGCCAACAGGTTTTTTAAAAAAAAACAGATCAAGGGGAACTCATCAAAATGTGCAGATGATACCTAATGGGAGGACTAGCCTCAAGGTAGCCTCAGAAGGATCTTGACAGGTTTGAACACTGGGCCCTGTTAAACCACGTGCAATTCAGTGGTGAGAAAAATAAGGTCTTCCACCTAGGCAAGAAAAAACAAAATGCACAGGTATTGAAGAGGGGGTACATAGCTGAACAGTTGTGCCTGTGAAAGGGATCGAGAGGTCCTGATGGACCACCACTTAAGAATGAGTCAGCAGTCTGCTGCAGCTGCCAAAAAAGCCAACAGAGGCCTAGGCTTCATCAAGGATAGCATCAAGACCACAGAAAACACCTCCCTATACTGCATCAGTGAGCCCACATTTGGAATACTTCATCAAATTCTTGTCATCACCATACAAAAATGATGCTGAGGCCCTAGAAAGAGTGCAGTGAAGATCAACAAAGATGATAACGGTGTTGCAGGCTAAATCATATGATGAACAGTTAAGGGAACTGAGTATGTCTAGTCTAACAAAGAGAAGGACCAGGTGTGACATAGCTGTTTTCCAATGCTTGAAGGGTTGTTACAAAGAACAGGAGGTCAACCCATTCTCCAAAGCACCTGAGTGTAGGGTAAGGAGTAATTAAAGAGCATTCCAACCTGACAGGAAAATTTATTCAGTGGAATGGCTTGCCTTCAGAAATTGTGGGTGCTCCATCATTGGATATTTTCAAGAAGAGACTGGACTGCCATTTGTCTGGAATGATATAGGATCTTCAGCAGTTGGACTAGAAGACCTTCAAAGTTCCTTCCAACTCTATTATTCTCTTATTTTCCTCTGCAAAAAGGAAAGAGGCAGACTTCTGGAAAACGTTAGCAGGAAAGATGCTGTTTCTGGTCATTACTTCTTTTGCCTCACTCTCTTTGGACAATTCATTTAGCAAGATGAAATTGCCTTGAGTTAGGAAGGAGTGGTCTCCCACAAGACCTCTTCTCACGCTTATTAAGCTTACTACTTGAAATGAGAAATGTGAAATTGCATTTTTCTCCTATTGTTTAAATAGCCTTCTCCTCGAAGCAAAAGTAGAAAAGCCCTTAGGATTACAGCCCTCCTGCTCTTTTGAAAGAAAAAAGAAAAAAGAGAAGAGACCAGGACACTGTATTACTTGACTGAGGAATGGTATAAATCACCCAACATGTAGGACTCTTCCAAAAATGCCTGTTATTCAGTGTTAATAGCTCTGTGCCACTGAGTAATCCTTGCTGGTTATCAGAAATACAGGGACTGACAACAACATTTTCAGATATTAGAAGTGGATTTGATACTCTTAAAGGTTGGAATCAAAATCCTTTGTTCTTCTACAATGGTTCTATCACAGATATTTATGATTCATTTATTTATTACATGTCATACTACTGTAATCTACAGGGTTTCTTGGTGATTAACAATTAAAGAGAGATAATGATTGTAATGTCCACAAAAACAAAACTAATTAAGTTAAATAAAAATTAAAAATGAAGCAACAACAATGAAAACAATAAACATACTATTCTCCAGAAGGGCTCTGTTTTCATTAGTTTCTGGAAGATATTCAAAAGACTGCTAGTCTAATTTCTAAAGGGAGCTATTCCACAGGACTGAGGCCATAACCAAACCAAAACAAAACAACATTTCTGAATTTTACACCCCAACTGCTACCTGAAAATGGGAAATGCTAGCAGTTTTTTTTTTTTGGAAAGAATGTATCAAAGAGCTTAATTTTGGGAAAAGGTGGTTTGGCAAGTACCCACCTGTCCAGCCAGGCAGGTCTTTATAGTGAAAGCATTTTGGATTGCATCCAGAAACTCACTGGAAATTAATGCAAGTTTCACAGCTCATGGCAACAAGTGCAGTTAGCAGGTTAACAAGCATTTTGTACCAGCTACAATATTCAAGTGGTCTTCAAAGGCAGCTAGATTATCTTGAAGGTGAGATCCAGTGACCTGCTGCAAATATGATTAGAGATTGTGCTGGAAGTTGTGGGAATCATGGGTTGCTGCTCTTTCCTCTGGTCACTTGCCAGTATCCCCTGAGGCCCTTGTTATTCTCATGGTTTGCCCTCTTTATTAGCATTTTATTTCTGGCTTCCTTTCCTACCCTCAATCTCTCCCCTCCTCTGATTTTGCTAGTAACATCTCTCCAGACTTTCAATAAAGGAGAGCAGAGAACAGCAAAGCTGTCAGCCCTTTGAGATAGGCCAGGTCAAGAAATAGATGCAGCTCATACTAAAATTCATGATGGAATTATTGGGGTTACATGCTTCCTTCTGTCTCTAGAGTATTAAAATCCTTGTCCAAATCTCTCCTTAATGGCTCATTTCTTCCTTCCACCACATAATAGCACTTTCATACCTTGCACAAGGTCAGCTTGATCTTTTTTTAACAACAGCAGAACTTTTACTATTTTATGTAGAAATGAAGAAGGGGTGTAATAATAGTGTTTACATAATATTTCATTGACAGTATGTGAGAACAGCAGGTTTCCACTATTTTACTGGGGGAAGAGTGGGTCTATTTGCATAATTCTGCATCAGCATTCTTAAGGGATTGGTGAAGATTTGCCATGAGAAGCTGCAATCACATTTTACCTCACTGTAATATCCAGAATATATTACACAGGTCCTTGAACTGGGGCTTTGTTGCTTATCTGTCAATTTCTTAATATTTGTCAGTTTCAATCTCCCATGTAATAAAAGTTATAACTCAACAGCTAGCCTATTTCAATAAGACCTCTCTGTAAAAATATAGAATTTAAGGCAGTGGTGGGATTCAAATATTTTTACTACCGGTTCTGTGGGTGTGGTTTGGTGGGCATGGCAGGGGAAGGATACTGTAAAATTTCCATTCCCACCTCACTCCAGGGGAAGGATACTGTAAAATCCCATTCCCTCCCCACCCCACTAACCTGCTTTGCAGCTCCGTTCTCCTGTGCAGGGCAACAAAAGAAGACCCAGCCAATCAGCTGGGACTCGGGAGGCAGAGAATAGACGGGGACAGTGGCAGTCAGAGGTGGTATTTGCCAGTTCTCTGAACTACTCAAAATTTCCAGAACTGGTCAGAACTTACTGAATACCACCTCTGATCTAAGGTTAAAGAAATTTTGTAGATTATCTAGTCCCTTTGTTCAATCATTAAGTTGTGTCTGATTCTTCACAAACCCTACCACATTTAGGTAGTGGGTAGGTAATCCCACCCAGTACCTAAATGAATCCATTACTGTAGCATCCCTGCCCCAAAGCTTCCCCACCTCATTTAAACACCTCCACCAAAAGAAAGTCCACTAATTCCTAGGGCAGTCTGTCCTGTTCCATTGTTCACAGGGTCTTATTGAATTTTTCCTGATGACTAATTGAAATCTACTTTCCTGTAATTTAAGCCGTTTGTTCTTATTTTGTCAATGTCCTTTCTTAAAAGTAGTTCCTAGAAATAAGTACAGTATTTTCAGCATAGTCTTTACACAGATTAAAAATAATATATTGAAAAGACCATTTGACATCATCTGATCTTTTGCTACTACCCCAGTCATATTGGCTGGTAAAGTTCCTTTTCAAGAATGCACAATTATTCTGGGCTATGACTCCTAATCTTTTGTTTATTAAGCTGAGTGACTTTTCTTTGTTTTTCTGCTTCAGGAACTTTACAGAGCATTGGCCTTTGGGTCTCCTATGACATTANCTTTTGTTTATTAAGCTGAGTGACTTTTCTTTGTTTTTCTGCTTCAGGAACTTTACAGAGCATTGGCCTTTGGGTCTCCTATGACATTATTTGCCTACAGACTTCAGAGTCCAGCCTTGAAGTTTTGGGTAGCTATGTTTGATTTGTGGTAAGTCTTCAGTCCTTGAATGAAAAAGGAATAATATTCAGAGAAAGCAGTTAAACTCTTGCAGAAAATGTCTGTTTGCTCTTGGAAAACATAAGGGAAAGATATAGAAAAGATCTTGAGCGCTGGTGGGGTGAAGACATGCTCTTTAGGGAAGAGATAAGAGAATCCACAGTTGCACAATGGTCAGAAGCCACCCTCCCTAGCTTCTCAGGCTGCAAATGAGAGAGCAGAAGATTTGTACTTTTAGAGTTGCATGCAAGATTCTGTTAGGTCTTACAATAAAGTACAATTAGCTCATCTAGTAATGTTTCCTGTCTAGTCTACCCAGGAAGGCTGACTAATAAGCACGAGTAGCAAGAAAATAAAACTCCAGGATTTATTTGCATTCAAAATCGGATGCACTATATAGAAGGACTATATATATGGTCCTTCTGAGCTAGGCATCTCCTTTCCTCTCCACTAGGGGTATCTGCAGCAGTATATAAACAAACAGGTGATGCTTAGATTGCACTGTTGTGGCCACCTTCTTGACTTTTTGACCTTATCTGGATCCTCCTCTTTTTTTCTTACCAAATATAGATTAGAACAGGGGTCGCCAACCTTTTGGACCTCAGGGACCACCAAACTCATAATTTTAAATCCCGGGGACCACTAATGGGTTCTGTGGGCATGGCCTAATTTGTGGGTGTGGCTTGGTGGTCATGTGACTGGCTGGGCATGGCTTGTATTATTATGAATATTTAATATAAATATTGATTTTTTTTATAAAAAAGAGCAACTTTTATCCAAAATCAGGGCCAAAGCAGGCAGGCAGGCAGATGGGAGTGTGCTCACAGGAATCACAGACTTCATTCAGAGATCTATCTATCTACCATCGGCCTAGATCAGGTCTGTCACATAAAATTCCTTGCAAGCAAATCACAAAAACGTACATGACACACCATCGATGTAAATATTGATTTTTTTATAAAAAAGAGCAAGCTTTTACCAAAATCAGGCAAAGCAGGCAGGCAATTGAGTTGGCTCACAAAATCATTCATGTTATAGATCTATCTATCTGCTATCGGGACTGACTTGACTCTGTCACATAAAATTTACTTTCTGATGAGTCTGAACTGAATAATAAGAACTTTCAGTCCTAGGGAGGTTCGACGAGGCGTGCTAAATAATTAGAGAGCCGAAGATCTAAAGACTAGCTGGGAAAGCAAAGAAAATCCAACCATCACCATTTCCTGCTTTCTAGCTAATCTAAATCTCCCAGCACAGCAGAACAGCTGATGGTCAGAAAAAGGAAAAATAGTAATTTAGCAGGCAAGTTTGCCAGGTAAAGAGTGAGTGGGCGGGGAGGTTCCGGTGGGCCATGTGGATGGCGCAGCCTCGTGTTTCTGTTCAGCCTGGATTAATTGCTTTGGGGGGGTGCTCTGGGGGTGAGATTTCTCTGTGGCCCACCAAAATTTTCTCACAGGGCGGTGGCCCACCGGTTAGTGACCACTGGACTAGAAGCTCCTTGGAAAAGAAGCCTCCTTACTTCTAGACTTGTTTTAACAACTTGTGAGGCTTGCTTCAACAATAAAATTCTTTCACTAATATACTTTATTACTAGAAGTATGCCTTGCATTAAGGATGCATAGATATGCCTACTTCTTGTTTTGATATGACTGCATATTTCAAGAAAATGCATTTATCCCATGATTTTCCATATTAAAATATTTTTTTTCCTATGGTAAAATGCATTCTTTAACATGGATTGTCTTAAGTATGTATTTTATATGCTTTTAAAGTTTATTTGTTGTAGAGAAATGAGAAATTGGAGAGTAATGATATTGGAGATTAAAATTGGAGGTTAATGACTGTCCGTATTGTGAGGAATGCAAATTATGTCTGTTTACTTAAAAATGAGGATTGAGCAAAGTCCTCAAGCATCTCATTGCCCCTAAGTCAACAGTGTTCATGCAAAATCACCCTTTTCAGTGTTTTTTTTTTTAAAGATACATAATCCACTAACTTCTAATGGATCTGGTTGTATATACTAGACCCAAAAATATTATACCAGACCCAACAATTTCCTTGGCAAATGCTCCTTTAAAAAAAATGCTTCAGATTTGTAAAAATGACAAAGTAAGGCCTGAAGTTTGCTAGGAGCCCTTTGAGCTTTATATTTAGCCATTATTTTAACTGTTACAGTCTGGCATACCTGCTGAACAATCCCGTCCTTGGTAACCTTCCTCACAAGAGCACAAGCCTTCTTGGCAGGATCCACGCCCACTGCAAGCATTGAGGCACCTCAGCTGCCCACAGTCTTCCCCTACATAGCCCTCTTGGCAGATGCAAGTCCCATTGGCACAGACTCCCTTCCCCGAGCAGTCCTCTGGGCATCTGAGCTCGTTACAGTCTTCTCCGGCAAAGCCTTCTTCACAGATACATTCTCCATCCACACAGAGTCCTCGGGAGCTGCAGTCAGTTGGGCAACGTGCCTCGGAGCAATCCTCCCCACTATAATCGTTGTCGCAAATACACTGGCCATCAATGCATATACCCCGGCTAGAGCAGCCAAGGGGACAGAGAGGCTCAGAGCAATTCTTCCCAGCCCAGCCTTCATCACAGATGCACCCACAGGTTTCCAGGCTAAAGTTACCATGACTGCTGCAATGGGGGAGGTAATCCAACTGCCCTGGAATTGTAAAAACAATGATTAATACTATATCCTTGGCTCACTTCATACCTTCTTAATAATGAATAAAGACCACATCAACTCAGCTCGAAGTGGGATACATTGGGATGTCTTCAACCTCTGCAATTGATACCTTTGTTAAATTCATAGTCCCTCCTCCCCTTTGCCCCTCCCAAAAGGCGATTGTTTAACTCTCCATTTAGAATTCCCCACAGTGACTCTAATGTAGCATTGCAGTATGGAACAAACATGGCAAATAATTCTACATTTTCCTGGTATTAATGGAGGAAGGAGTTTCCTTAATAAAGGCAAGGAATGAGAAAGAAAATGAGAGAATGATGGATGTCTGCAATGATACTGACCCAGCCATTACTGAACTTGGGCTATGAGGTTCCTAAGAACATCTGGGTTGATTTGGTAATGTTGCAAGTCCTGGAAACTGTTTAATGAAACATTGCAAATAAGTGCGGAACACTATTGTCCCTGAGTACTGGGTGCTACAGGTCTTAAAGTGTTAAAAATAAAATTATTCAAATGTTCTCATGTCATGCTATGGATCTTTGAGAATATTTCCCAGACTGTGGAATTTAAAACCATACCTTTTATATATCTTCCAGTAAACAGTTGAAAGTTTTAATGCAACAGCGTTATAAGATAGACAGGTTTGGATTCCAAGCCAGGTAATATAGTCTTCAAGCATCACAAAGAGAAAGTAGATAAAATATATATATGGCAGAGTTTGTTTTGATATTTTTAAGGCTTTTGGTTATCTACTTTCTTTTTTGTGATGCTCCAAGACTGGCTCAGAATATAAACCTGTCTATCTTATAACTCTGTTGCATTAAAAATTTCAACTATTTATTGGAAGTTTTTCCTCCTGGTATTGATTTTCCAAGCATATCTCAGGTTTGTTGTCATTTTTGTTTGAAAGTATCAACTCAGGTGCTAAGAAGCCCAAGAAATGTGATTCATCATGATGTTTGTGTTCTTAGAATGGATGCCAGGTGGCCTAGAAGCTCCATATCCAGAAGATGTTTCGCCACCAGATGGTTGCTCATGGGCATTCTGGACAGCATCCATCACAGGGGAAAGTGGCCCCGAGACACACAATTTATAGGCCACTTAATGTCCTGGTGTCTGCAGGATGGCAACATTTAACGTACTGCTGCATCAAATAAATGGGAAAAGAGAAGTTAAGGAATTGGCTACAGGGGGAATTGGGAAAATCCTGGCAAGTGAAAAGTATTTCAACTATACCAAAATCCAAAGAGATTCTTCCCCATTCCCGGCAAATTGCAACTCTGTTAAATTCAATCCACAGTTGTGATAACAGAGGCTCCTCCTGCTCCAAAGATACACTGGTGGTATTAATATCAAGTTTATATCTTATAATTTGGGAAATGGGGGTGGAAGAGGGTGGCAGTAAAATTATGCAGGTAGTCCTTAACTTACAACCAGAATTGAGTCCCAAATTTATGTTGCTAAGTGAGAAATTTGTTAAGTAAGTTTTTCCCCATTTTACAACTTTTCTTGTGAAGTGAATCACTGCAGTTGTTAAATTAGTAACACCGTTGTGAAGTGATTCTGGCTTCCCCATTGACTTTGCTTGTCAGAAGGGGATCACATGACCCTGGGACACTGCAAACCGTTGTAAATATAAGCCAGTTGTCAAGCATCTGAATGTAAATCACAAGACCGCGGGGATGCTGAAACGATCAGAAGTCATAAGTCATTTTCTTCAGTGCCATTGTAACTTTGCATACTCACTAAATGAAATGTTGTAAGTTGAGGACTACCTGTATTTTTGAGATTTTATTATGAATGCTACCCCCCACCTCCCCGAGAAGTGTGGGAGATCTTTTGGAAAACATTACAATTGTTTTCCTTCTAACATTCTTGGTAGATACTATGCATCAGTACTCCTTCAAAAAAACTTGTACTGGGGGATGAGGAGGTAATCAAAGGTTTCATTAAAATCCCCCAGTGTTTTTCCCTCCCCAGTTTTGGCTCAAATATAAATCCTTAACCTCACACTTAATCAAAATTAAAAAATATCCCAAAACATCTAGAATAAGTCACAAGTAGACTTGTCTCTGATGCTGTGGTGGCCACCATGATGTTTTTTGTAACATGTTGAGCCTCTTAAGTAGGTTCTCTCACTTTTTACTGCCAGCAAGAAAAGAACATCTGAAAGAATTTTACATAGGAAAAAAAATGGGGTGGGGGTGGGGGGGAAACCTCAGCAAACTACATGAAAGCTCTCTAATATATTTTTGGGTAGATTTTTAATACGAGTTTGCATACTCCCAAATATTTCATAGAACATCCTCCTTCTGAGGACCACCGCTGGACCATTCCATTCTTATGCATTGTTGAAAAAGTGCACAGCATATTCATTCCAAGAGCTTAACTCTACCCCGGTATCTCAACTTACATGTCCTGGTTTGTATGTACAGTCTCACTTTAAAGGCCCTGTCACACTGCCCAACGGATGCAAAACGGACACAACGGACGAGCAAAATGTTCCATCCGTTGTTCCGTCTCAAAAGGGGCAAAAAAAAAATTTGCATAACCGGAGCGGATAACACGGATGGGGGGAGGACGCAGGCGGATGGAAAGCGGATGCGGAATGGAAGCCTAGCGGATGGAAGCGGACGGTGGAAGCGGATGGCACATCCGCAGGGTTTCCGGGGGGCCGCAGCAAAGCGGACGCAAGAACGGATACAGCGGATGCAGAGTGGACACGGAACGGATGAAGCGGATGCACAGCGGATGCACAGCGGATGCACAGCAGAAGCCTAGCGGATGTCAAGCGTTAATTGCGCATGCAGGGAGGATGCATTGCATCAGCCCCGCGGATATAACGGAAGCAGCTCGGAACCATTCAGAGGAAAGACCTGCTTCCAGACACATCGACTGCCTTGCCTGTCCTGCCTGCATGTCTGCCTGCAAGCCTTGCTGCCAGCCTCCCTGCCAGCCTTGCTGCCTGCCTCCCTGCCAGCCTTGCTGTCTGCCTGCCTGCCAGCCTTGCTGCCAGCCAGTCTGCATGCCAGCCTTTGGTGCCTGCTTCCTGCCAGCCTTGAGTGCCTGCCTGCCAGCCTGCCTGCCAGCCTCCTGCCAGCCTTGGTGCATGCCTACCTGCCAGCCTTGGTGCCTGCCTGCCTGCAAGCCTGCCTGCCAGCCTTGGTGCCTGCCTCCCTGCCAGCCTTCCTGCCAGCCTTGGTGCCTGCCAGCCTCCTGCCAGCCAGCAACCCCCACAACCATGCTGAAGCACAGCAAGCCTCAGCCATCTGCTGCCAGCCCTTGCAAGAAGGACAGGGTTACCATCCCGCCCCCTGGCCCTCACTCTGGTTCTGCTGGGGCTTCTGCAGCCAGGCTCGCTCTTCTGGGGCTGGGGCTTCTGCTGCTTCTGTTTCTGGAGGAAACTTCTGCCTTCTGTTTCTGTTTCTGATGACAAGCACTCCAGCACCAGCCACCTCCACAGCACCTGCACCCTTCACCCCTGAGACTGAGCGACCAAGAGGAGTGCCAGAAACTCATTTTTGTCTTACAGCTTGTTGTTAATAGTCTATTTTTGATTCACACACTTGCTTCATTTCTTTTTTTAATAAAGTCTTGCTGGAAACTTTTAGAAATGGTTTAAGCCTTTGCATGCTTGTGGGATGGGTTAAGATAGCAGTGGGATGGGTTGAGATAGCTGTGGAATGGGCAGGATACCTTTGGGATGGTAATAGCTGTGGGATAGGTAACCTCCAGTGCCACAGCATAGTGGGACTGTATGGTCCACCCTCCCAGGTGCCACACACCTATGGCCCTTTATTATAATAACAATATAATCATCATCCACACATGTCAACATAAACACAACTCTTTATTAAATTGCCCTGTTCATTGTCGGGCCACTCAACATACATGACAGAATCTCATCAGTGTGATGAGACAGGCTGAAGGAAGCATCCATTAAGCATCTATCATCTCTGTCTGTGCCACTCCACCGCTCCAGCTGGGGAGTTGCACCAGTGTTTCAGGAGGTTGCGCTGCTTCTTCCCTTCACGTGAGGCTCTGTTGGGGCCTTGCACATCCTCAGTGTCTATCAAGTTTGCCCTTGCCTCCATTCCCAGGCTCCATGTCCCCATTGCCTTGTTGGAGGTCCATGAGCCTGTTCTGCAAGACCGGGTAGCGGGTGCGCATGAGATTGTGCAGGATGCCAGCAAGCTTCCATGATCCTCCTCACGGTCTCTGGGCGATGCTGCATGGTGGTGAGAAGTACCTGGAACCTGTTGGCCAGGATGCCAAAGGCGTTCTCCACCACCCACCTTGCCCTGGACAGCCTGTAGTTGAAGATCCTCTCTTCATGGGTGAGGAGTCTGGAAGTGTAAGGCTTCATGAGGTAGGTTGTGAGGGAGAAGGCGTCATCCCCCACGATGAAGTAGGGCACATCTTGCTGTGTCGTTGGGCAGGGGGTCTGGATCTGGGAAGCCCACGATGAGGTTGCGTTCCAGCTCCTCCTTGAGGTGACTGGCGTTGTATACCTGGGCATCTGAAGATGAGCCATTGCCTGAAGCATCGATGTACAAGAACTTGTAGTCAGCATCGACCATGGGAAGAGGATGATGCTGAAGAAGCCCTTGTAGTTGAAATAAGTGGACCCCGACTTGGCTGGCGCTTTGCAGGCACGTGCTTGCCATCGATGGCTCCAACGGTGTGTGGAATTCCACCTCTGATACCACTGCTCTGCAACTTTCTTCCATCCTTCTTCAGTGGAGGGACACTGGAGGAGCTCGTTGTATTCTTCGATGATGGCCTGCCAGCACTTCTCTGACCACAATTCTGATGGTGTTGTGTGGCACCTCCAGCCGTACTGCATGCTCCTGTTAGGTGGTCCCTGAGGCCAGGTGGCGCAGAGTGAGTGCCACCTTTAGCCCAGGTTCCAGGCTGGGCCAGAAGTTGGTGTTTACCTTGGTCAACCTGGGTGTCAGCCGCTGCACAACTTCGTCAAACATGGCTGGAGGCATCCTCATGAAGTTCTGGAATGCCCGAGTGTCTTCGCTCCTGAGCTCCACCATCAGCTTGTTGTACAGTCCGTCCTCTGCTCTTCTTGGCGAACCATCTTCGTACCCAGTCGCTTCTTGACCGCCCCTTTTTCTTCCCGAAGTAGAGTTCACAGAGCCTGTAGATGGCTTCGCACTGTTGCAGAAGGATGGTGGCTGCCAAAAGGACTGTTTTACGATCCACGGTTGGACATGACTGGATGCTGTGGAAGAGGAAGAGTCAGACGAAGGCTGCAGAGGTCCGCACCGCAGAGCTGCTGTTCTGAAAGTGAGATCCAGATGTGTTGCTCCCCCTTTTTATCGCAGTATGGGTGTCCCTTTGCATCCTCTAGGCATCCTTCTAGGCATCCTGTAGACATCCTTTAATATCCGAGATAGGTCCCCTCTGCGAACGTTTTTTCCGTTTTAAATGCTTTGTTTCCATGCTGCATCCGCTAGGCATCCGTTCTGCATCTGTTCCGCGTCTGTTCTGCTTTCCTCCCTGCGTCCAAGCGGATGCGAGTTGCGTGGATGCGGACGGATGCTCTAGCAGATATAGCGGATGCGTAACAGATGCAGAACGGATGCGTAGCAGGTGCAGAACGGACGAATTGGATACATTTTCCGCACAAAAGTTTTGAGCAGCTCAAAACTTTCTGAGCGGATGAAACGTCAATAAACGGATGCTGGACGGATAGAGAGGAAGCAAAACGGAGCAGTGAGTACATCGCGTTAACCAATTGGAGTACCAATGGATGGCAAGCTTTTTTGTCCATTTTACATCCTCTTTGCATCCATTGGTGCAGTGTGACAGGGGCTTAAACATCTAATGGGGCAATGCCAAATTTTGCAATGGAAATGCTGTCTACATTAATTAAAGAGTTTGTTGGTGTATTTATTTATTTCAGTTTCTATGGCCGCTCTTCTTAGCAACGTGATTCTGGGCAACTACTCAAGACTTAGGGCCTAAGGGTTTTATTGCACCTGTACAGTCTTTGTGTATTAAATAATGCCTATCACATAAGAACCCTTTGGTGCAGTGGTTAGAATGCAGTATTGCAGGCTAATTCTGCTGACTGCCAGGAGTTTGATTCTCAAGACTGACTCAGCCTTCCATCCTTCCAGGGTGAGTAAAATGAGACCCAGATTGTTGGGGGCAATAGGCCGACACTGTAAACTGCTCAGAGATTGCTGTAGAACACAATGGAATGGTATATAAGTTCAAGTGCTAATGTTATAATGTCATCATGAAAACAGCAATACTATTCTGCAAAATAATACTATTCTTAGTATTATAATACTATTCTTCTTCATACCCTCAGAACCATCATTTACTATTTGGTGTATATCTATGAGTGCACCAAAGTCAAAATGCTGCAAATTTCAACAAAATGGGAAAAGTCATTTGCCAAGGATAGGTAGAAGAACTGTCCTTAAAAGGGATGGAATATACTGCCAAACTGTGAGCCCATGTTGATTTATCAGGCTCCCCGTGGTTTCTAATCTGAGAATTTGCCCAACTGAAACACTACTCATGGCAACTTGCTTCCTGATGCTTGGTCAGTTCTGGCAAACAGCAAGAATCTACCTGTGATAAAGAAAAGATGCAACTGTTGGACCCATCTTCTCAACTTTATATTGCATGGTGAGATGAAGGGGGGGGGGGGANTGGACATAATGGGCATGGGGGGGGGGGGGAAGAGAAGGTTGATGGTTGACAACATAGAACAACATCTCATCTCTTAACACTCTCCTCCCACGTGGAAGGAAGGAGAAGATGATATGTGGGAAGGAAACATACATTATCCTCCTTTCTTCCTAACAGATTCACAACTAAAATACTGCTGACTCTTTTATTGTACTATGTGTTTTGGGGGTGGGGTGTAAGTGTGTGAGAAAGAAGGAAGTCTCTTTGATCTTTTTCCTCCTAATCCCACTCCATACTGAACAGCAGAGAACAGTTTTGATAGAACTCTGCTATCTGGGTTGCAAAAATTCAAAATTCTGAATGACATTAGATACTAGGGAAAAGCTGCAGCAACCTATCTTTGTTGCTTTCTAGTTGTCAACCTCATTTTTGTAGCCATTATTCAGTAGCCCTAGCCCTAACACTTTGGTGCACTTTCTCTTTCTCAATATCCATCTGCAGGATAGAATCGTATCTTGCTTTTGTGGTACAATTTCCTCTCCCCACAATTTTCCTTCTTTCTTTTTGCTGCCAGCTATTTTTTTTTTTACCTTTCATATTCTTAGTTCAATTACTCCGCTATTCTGTGGGCTTCAAAGTTCATTGATCTTTGAGTGGTTTGTTTTACAGATCTAATTTTCTTAAATCATTTTCCTCACAAATACATTACTTTGTACGAGGAATCCTTTGGAATTGCAAAACTGCTATTTTGTTTTTCTTCATTACTACAAGGAAGTATCTTCACTCTCATTATAGAATTTTCTTCCTTGTTTGCTTTAATGCTGTACCATTAGTAGTTCTGGAAGGAAAGCATAAAAACATCTCCATTTCAGAGCAAACTGTCAGTGTGAAATTCAAACAGCAGTCTCTCTAGCTGAGTCATTTCTACACTGGCTTTTCAAAGAGAATCCATACTTTCACCTAATAACTCCCCATGCATTTTATAGACTTTATAGATTTCACTCAATTCTGTTTTTAAACTTGATTTGCTTTAAATATTTTTTTTCTAGATAATCTGATCTTACATTAAAAAAAAAACTAAACTTCCACAAGGTTGATTCTTTTTTGGCTTTTGAAGGAACAAAAGGGGTCTGCAACAGAAGATTGCAACAGAAACAACTACATTTAAAAACACTAGCTTTTATCTACCAATCACTTCCTGGTTCGGAAAATAACTCCAAGGACCTTGTCAGAGGCCTTGCTCTATATTTCTCTGTATTATGAGCCTAACTGAATGATTATTTGAGGTGAGCAAGCATTTTCAGTGGTGGCTCCATATTGTGAAATGTCCTCTTAGGAAAGTTCACTAAGTCTTACCATCTTCCCTTCTTGCTCTTTCAGGACCAGATCAAACCATGTTTATTCACTCAAATGTTTTAATCAAGGTCAGTTATAATTTAACACTCTGGGGTATATTTTTGAATGATAGATTTAGATATCTTTGTTTATTGACTTCTAATGGTTGTTTTTAGTCTTTTAAAGTGTGTGTTTTCGATTTGCCATTCATACTAAATGCATACTTGAAATTATTTTATAGAGTTTTATCTTACTCTTTTATTGTGAAGCCCAGGCGATAGCTATATGATTGATTGAAGACTAGCTCAGTTGTACCGCTCAAGCTTCTCAAGGGGGAAATTAAACAAATGGAAATAGAACTTCTCTTTTGTTTGTTTTCCCTGCCAATCTCCTGTTGCCCAGAGGCCTTTGCCTGTAGATACATATTACTGAGTGTTCAGTTTTAGGATTCCTAAATTTAATCCTTTAGGATCAATGCAGGTTTGGGAGGGGATGGCTCTTTGGAGTCCCTCACCCATTGTTTCCTCCCTTTTGAACTACCCTTTCTTAATATGGGAAGGATTAAGGATACTTCTATAGTCTTCTTAACAGATACTCTCCTTTTGGGATATTACTATAAATTGCTAAGAGGCTTAATCATCCCAGGTTTTTCATTCCATCTCCATTTCTCCTGTGTTTTCAGTTGAAGTCTTAACCTTCCTTGTCTCAGTTGCTGTCAGGTATATTCTTCTAATATTCTAACAGGAAAGTCCAGCCTCTCTTGTCTCAGCTGTGTTCTGTGTCAGAATCACAGCTTCTGTCTCATTTCTGTTTTTTAGAATCCAGATGCCCAGTATTATTCCTTTCTTCCCTCAGTGCATTGGAAAAGACTCAATTCCTCAATCTAAATGAAAGCTGGAAGCATTGAACATGAGAAAATTGCTGGAGTCAATATTTAAAGAGAAACCTTTTAAAGCCCAAGTCACACTGCACCAACGGATGCAAAGAGGATGTAAAACGGACAAAAAAGCTTGCCATCCCGTGATGCATCCGTGTTGTACCTCACTTTGTACGTCTTTCAGACGCTCTATCCGTCAAACATCTATTACTGCCTATTTCATCCGCTCAAAAGGTTTTGAGCTGCAAACCAAAACTTTTTTGAGTGGATGAAACTTTCCGCGCGTAACGATCTACATCCGCAACACATACGGCCAACAAACGTTCGGACTGTCCATTTGTCATCCGTTACACGTCCGCTGTATTCACTCATGGGAGCAATCCAAATACCTAAGGGCAATAACCGCGCAACTCACACATACCAGCTCCAGCAGGAAAGACAAAAAGGGAGGAAAGCAAAAAGGAGCTATGCAAGAACAGTCACAACACAGCCAAAAAGTTAGATCAGACACCGAACATAGAAAGAGATGAAAGCGGATGCATCCTCTCAGCGAGAAGAAAATATAAAGAGCGCATATAAAAACAGGTAACCAAAAACAAGTCAGTAATTATGCATGTAATACAATCGCAGAATATTTCAGGAGTGTCTGGAGAAGACATGTACTAGAGAGCGTATAGTAGGAAAAGAGACACAACACACAATAAGACCGGAAAAAAACACTGACCAAATTTCTAACACACCACCTCACATCAAAACATGGAGGAAGAGGAAAAAATACACCAGAATCATCCAACAATATACAGATCAAAGCAAGCCCTGGAGAAGAAGAAAGAGAGGCCGTGACCAGACCATCTTCAGCCCTCTGCTACTTGCTCTTAATCAACACAATACAATTCATTGAATCTCCACCATCGATCAATTGCACAAACTCCTATTTGGTAAGACGACCAATACAAATATTTTACAACACGAAACCAAAAAGCCCATCTTACAGAAACTGTTTTCAATCTCTTCTTTCTCTTTCTAAGGGAGCGAAGAAACAGGAGACGATCCAAAGAGCTTAGTCTGGGTCCAGAACAAGAATGAAGATCGGAGAAGTAATGGAGATTTGGAAAGTGTACATATGACAAGCTGATGGTGAGCTGAGGAATGAAGACACTCGTGCATTCCAGCCACTCATGAGGATGCCACCAGCCAAATGAAATATATGCGACGGAAGTTAGTAGAACGCACTAGAAGAAACCCAGGAGAGACCAAGGCAAACAAACCACGATCCATCCCAACCTGGACACCATAGAACTGAGGCTCGAAAACAACTAGAACTCTGCAGACCCAAACATCGGCCATCATGGAAACCACATACACGAAAAACATGCCAAAATGCACCATGGAAGGCGTGCCCTTCACAACACCACATCAGCATCGTGGTCAGAGAAAGTGTGACAAAGCCAATCAATCGAAAGAATACAGTGGAAAGGAGAACAATACCTACCAAGTAAGTCACCCAACCACTGCAAGAAGGACTGGAGAGAAACGTTGCAGAGCGTTGTGATTCAGAAGGATGGCAAACTATCCACCACAACACACGAGAATATGGATATCTTTTCATCAATGTGTTGTTACTATGGTCTATCGTTGTCTAAAGCATCACAGACACAAACATCACGAGGTACCACCTTATCACAAACTCAACAAAGGGCTTCTATACAAAGATAATCATCCCTAATTGCCAACTGTCAAATAGCTAGACATACAAAGAAAATTCATGATAACAATACACGAATAGCTTCAGGCAAAACGGGTACAGCATAATCAATGAAATAGCCCCAGGATAAATAACAACGCCAGTGACCTCAAGGAGGAAGCTGGAGCGAAACAGCAACACATACATCATGAGCTTCCCAGAATCCAAGAAGAGGAGGAGAGCCCCACAAACTGCCCAAACGAACACAAACAAACGATGTTAGACCCATAAACCTTCATAATGATAAGAAAAGGATGATGACGACACTTTTCCACATACAGAAACACAAAATAAACAAAAAACAAACAAAAAACATACCTCATGAAGAGAAAAAAAACAAAAAAAAAAAAAAAAAAAAAAAAAAAACACAACTTTTTTTTAAACAACACACAGTGTCGCAAACACCCAAACACTTCCCAAAAGATACACATCAACCCAAGTGAAAGAGAAGGAAATACATTCAAACTACAAGCTGTCCAGGGCAAGACGGGTGGTGGCAGAATCCTGGCCAACAGGTTCAGGTACTTCTCACCACCATGCCAGCAGTCGCCTGAGCACCGTGAGAGCATCGTGGAAGCTTGCTGCATCCTGCCACTAATCTCATGTTGCACCCCGCTACCCAGTGTTGCAGAACAGGCTTGTGGACCATCAACAAGGGAGAATGGGGACTGGAGCCTGGTGAAGGGAGCAAGGACAAAATCTGATAGAACTATGGATGTGCAAGGCCCCAACAGAGCTTCACGTGAAAGGAAAGAATTCAGCCAATCTCCTGAAACACGGTTGGTGCAACTCCCAGCTGGAGCAAGTGGGTGCAAGACAGGATGGTAGATGCTTAATGGATGCTTCCTTGAGACTGTCTCATCACACTGATGAATTTGCCATGTATGTTGAGTGCCTTACAAAATGAACAGGGCATTAATAAAGAGTTTTGTTTATGTTGAAATTTGTTGATCAGATAATAAATTGGCTTATGATAATAAAGGCCATATGGGTGCCAGACCTGGAGGGTGGACCATACATGCCCTTTATGCTTTGCGCTGGAGGTTTATCCATCCCACAACTATACCTTACCCAACCCACAACTATCCTTATCCACAGCTATCCTTACCAATCCCACCAGCTCATCCTTAGCCTCCCACCAGGTATCCATCCCACATGTATCCATCACAGCTATCCTACCAATCCACAGCCTCCTAGCTCGAATCCTCCACCAGAAGCGGAGCGCGGCTGTTAAACACCAACATCTCCTCCAACATGCGCATGGTTCCCACATATCCCCGCAACACCCCTGCCCACTAACCAAATACACAAAGCGAATGATCGATGCCACAATAAGAGCTCATATCAACGCTGGTTTTTTCAGAAAGTTGGCCATCTCTAAACTCATCTCCCTCTATAAAAGTCTCAAAAAAACACTCAGAGAAGTCGCAACTACAAGATATGTCTCGATGTGAAAGCAACACATCAGAACACCATAAACTCTATGAGTAGTGAATTTCATACCAAACTGACTAGGCTGTCCAGAGTGCACTCAGTGCAAATAGATAGCCAAGAGAGACGCCTATTGAACCCCAGAGCCTAACAAGAGTGTCTTTTCTAGCCAAGATAATTTTAACTACACCACCAGTGCATGACATCGAACACCAGAAGCACCAGTGAAGGGAGATTGGTGGAAGCTTGCCTGCAGGTTCCTTAGCTACACAACACTCTGTCTCTCAGGTCAAGCTTTTCGTCCCGTACCCTCCGTGCGTGAGCACGCCAGCGTGTCATGTGGTCTCAGAAATGAAAGGCGACGAGCGCGGTCACTGTGGGGGAGGTGGCGCCTAGCCGGGCGAAGTGCTACATTGAGGCGCCACATGGAGTATGGGCTCTGGCTAATGGGCACCTAAGGAGAGGTAGACACCAGCTAGAGATGGAGCGAGCTGTAGATGAGATGCCTAACTCAGACGACGCCCATGAACTCGGAGAGCTCTTCACCGATAAGAGATATTGAGAAGAGGCCCCTATCGAGCGCAAACACTCGATGCGCAGTACACTGGATGTGGCAGAGCCCACAACCCCAGTTGTAGAATGACAGAAGTGTGTGCTGAGTAAGCAAGACATGGTAGGTCTGGATGAGGATGATGAATGATGCGCCGGTATAGGTTCAGGCAACTGTCTTCATACAGCACTGTATGGAGCACTGTCGCTGGCGCTATTGTCTATGCATGCGTTTGCGTCGAGCCGGTATGCAGAGTCGGAATCTAGTGCATTTGAAGTAGTGAGAAGTAGGGTCCGTATTAGAAATAGTCCTCAGAGCCCGTGGTAGCTGGAGATTCCAACTTCTGCTCTTGGGAACGTCCCTATTTGGAGTAGTTGGAGTTTAGGTGAACTAGATAGGCGCGTGAAGAGTGAGGTGTGTGTTGCACGAGCTGCGATCACGGTTGGGCGAGAACGCGAGTCACTTCTTTATTTTAGTGTCCCAATCTTATGTCTATGCACATCGGACGTGGGTGGCAGGATGCTAGTACCTGTACGTGTGGATAGGTAGCCCGCGATTCAGCCTGAGCGGCCTGTGAGGGTAGTGTAGCCAAGATGCGCGTCGAGTGATAATCCTCTCTCTCATGTCACCCTTGGACACCTATGCGCGCTCGAGCCCTAATTGTGCCTAAGAGTGCCGTCTGGTGTACCACTCTAACCCCTAACATGAGGCAACTGAAGGGATTCGTCAAAGGCTTAAAAGCTCTATCATTCTTAAAAGAGAGTGTGCACACCAGAGCACTTTTAGTGGAGCATCGTGAAATGTAAGAATGCACAGCAGACGTGTGGTGAAGCAAAAGAGAGATCCCTGTTGAGCATAGCGCTTAATTTGAATCACATAGCTCCGCTAAAAGTGCCATAAAAAGAAATGAACCCAACAAGTTGTCATACGTGGTGCTCCCTAAAACTGGTTCAGACAGACTCATCCTACTGTCACTCCACCGAGTCTTTCTCTGGGGCACTCCTCTGGTTATGGGTCAGCGAGCTCGGAGGGTGGTGTGGTGCGCTCGGAGTCCTTCCTGGTGGGTGACTGCATTTCTCTAGCCGTGCCATGCTTGGAAAGCAGTGGGGCGCTTGCTTGGAGTGCTGGTCTGAACACCACTGGGTTGCCTGGCCCCGAGAGGACAACAGGTGACGGTGTGTTGAGGAAGGCTCTCGGACAGCTGCGCTCAGCCCCATGTATGTTGACAGCTCCTTCCTCCATGCGCATGTGGTGTCAAGCCCCAGTGACCTAGGAAGATGTACTTGAGGCCGGCTTGGGCTGGTGGGTGGAGGAAGAGCCCGAGTAGTAGTGGGGCTGTTGGTCTGCAGCTGGTAGGACTGCGTGTTGGTGGCATCCGGTGGCGTGGTCGGCCAATCGCTGTGGCATCGGTGGGACATTCCCTCTTCTCTATGTCCTCCTGCGAGCGGGGATGTGCGCACTCAGCTGTCGGTGGGGGTCTCTTCTAGGTTATGGAGAGGCGCAGCTCTAGGCCAAAACACACCTGCCCTGGACATGGTGAGCTTCTCTTTCTCTATATATAGGAGTCGCTCTCTGGGGGCTGTCTGAGGAGAGGGTTGTCCGAGGGGCTGCCCTCCTCAGTGGTGGATTCTCACCTCAGGAAGGCTGCAACCTTGGCCATGACGAGTAGGGTCTCCCGGTCAGTGAGCTTTGAACCAGCGGCCTGCCTGCGATTTCTTCAGGTTGCAGCTTGCTCATTACCAGGTGGTGTTCATTGCTTCCACACCAAGGAGCTACTTCTGAAGTGTAAAACCCAGCGCTCTTCTGCCTTCTTCTCTCCATGCTGCCTGCTTCCGCCTTGGTGTGTTCGCGATAGAGCCTGTTGGCCCTTTCTCCACAGGTACTCGTTCTCCCTCAGCCTATTCCAGCCAGGATCGACTCTCGT